>WBZZ01005226.1:0-27500 GCA_019918135.1 Paulinella micropora
CCTACCTACCTACCTACCTACCTATCTATCTATCTATCTATCTATCTATCTATCTATCTATCTATCTACCTACCTACCTACCTATCTACCTATCTACCTACCTACCTACTACCTACCTACCTATCTATCTATCTATCTATCTATCTATCTATCTATCTATCTATCTATCTATCTACCTACCTATCTACCTACCTACCTATCTATCTATCTACCTACCTACCTACCTACTTACCTACCTACCTAGCTACCTAGCTATCTATCTAGCTAGCTACCTACCTACCTAGCTAGCTACCTAGCTATCTACCTAGCAAGCTACCTACCTAGGTGCTCACATGTCGCACGTGTGGGCACAGTCGTGGCAGACAGGTATGACATACATGACATACATACACATAAAGTCCATACATGCCACACATACATACATACACACATACATACATACATACATACATACATACATACACACACACACACACTATATATATATATATATATACATGTATGTATGTATGTATGTATGTATTTCCAGGAGCGTTTTCTGGATCTTCCGCTGGACGTGAAGGAGGTGGGCTCACTGCAGCACGCGCTCACCAGATATTGCCAAGAGGTAGATATGTGCGTATATATCTAACTATATATATGTATATATATATATATATATAGAGAGAGAGAGAGAGAGAGACAGAGAGAGAGAGAGTGTGTGTGTGTGTACTTACGAATGTATGTATTTATATCTATGTATGTATGTTACATATAACGTTGTCCATCTCTGCATGAGATGGAGGGTATGTGTATGTATGTATGTATGTATGTATGTATGTATGTATGTATGTATGTATGCAGCGCATGTATGTATGTCTCTGCAGGAGGAGATGGAGGGTGTGCGCTGTCCCGGCTCAGTGTGTCAGAACAAGCCGCAGCCGCACCGCAAAACCACCAAGTTCGTGGCCTTTCCGTCCGTGCTGGCTCTGCAGCTGAAACGCTTCGAAATGAACTGGAACACCATGCAGAAGCAGAAGTACCTACCTACCTACCTACCTACCTACCTACCTACCTACCTGCCTTCCTATCCATCTATCTGTCTGTCTCTCTATCTATCTATCTATCTCAACTGGTTAGGTTGCTATCGCGTTGGGTCTTTCCCTCCAGACTCGATGTTTGTGGCTGGCTGGAGGGGGATGGCCAGAGCGCTTCCCTCGTGTACGAATTATATTCCATCCTCATCCATACCGGCAGCGCACAGGGCGGGCACTATTTCGCCTATATCCGCGACCTGTCGGCGCCAGCTGCGCCAGACAAACCGCACGGCTCATGGTTGTGCTTTAACGACGCGGCAGTTTTTCCTTTCACTGCGCAGCAGACTGCGTCGCTGCTTTTCCCTGAGGAAGCTCTCCCGCAGCACGCCACAGACACTGCTGGTTTACAGCCAGCAGGCTCGACTGCTGCTGCTGCTGCTGCATCGCCCCCGTCGCCGCCGCCGCCGCCCCCCAAGCAGGTGGGCGATTCACGTGAGCTCCCCGACCCCACAGTCAACGCCTACATGCTGCTGTACCGCGCCACATCGCTGGGAGCGGCGACCGGGGCAAGGGCCGAGGACATCCCGGCGGTGCGGCGGGCGGAGCTGGAGACGGCCAACGCGAAGTTCACGGCGGAGCGAGAAGAGCACCTCCGCCTGCAGAGCCTGGTCAAGCTGTGTCTGCACCGGGAGGGCAGCAGCAAGCTCAGCGTGGTAGAGGTGGAGAAGAAGAAAACACTGGCCGAGGTACGTACATAAATCTACATGTATTATCTATGTATATACTCCCCCACCATCCAGCCACCCGCATACATACATAGGTAGATAGATAGATAGACTGTTGTGTGCGTGTGCTGACGTGTGTCTATGTATGTGTATGTGTGCAGGCTTTGGCGGTGGTGCATAGCAGTCTTAGCGCAGAAGAAGAAGGCAAGCAGACCAAGCAGCCCGCGCTACCCGCACAGCGCGCAGACTGCAGGTAGCAAGGTAGCTAGGTAGGTAGCTAGGTAGGTAGGTAGGTGGGATACATACATACATACATACATACATACATACATACATACACACATACATACATATCTACGTACCTACCTACCTACCTACCTACCTACCTACCTACCTACCTACCTAGCTACCTAGCTACCGTATGTATGTATGTATGTTGTATGTGTATGTATAGGTTTCGTCGCTGGCACGTAGAGAAAGAGAGGCCGGATGCGCCGTTTGCGGACGACGAGCTGCAGTTGCCGCTGTCTGCTCCTTCCGGCCCGCACCTTTCTTTCCGGGCACACACCCACCTCTTCCTGGAAACACGGGTCAGCGGTGCGGCCTGGCCTGTGTGGGCCCCGCCGCAGATCAGCGTGACGTTGCACTGGCTGGATGAGCAAGGAGCTTTGGCCGCGCCCGTGGCGGTGACAGTGGACGAGGAAGCAGCAAGCCTTGGTGCCCACCTACTACCTACCTGCCTACCTAACCTACCTACCTACCTACCTACCTACCTACCTACCTACCTACCTACCTACCTAACCTTACCTAACCAACCTACCCAACCTACCTAACCTGCCTATCTACCTATCAACCTATCTATCTATCCAGGCCAGTTGCGGGCGCGGGTGGCTGTGGCGGCGGGGCTGTTGGCCGCGGCCGAGGCGAGCCGTGTGCTGCTGTGCCGACACACCGCGGACCAGAACGCCCTGCTCTGGACAGACCAGGATGGCGTCTTGTGCGAGGAAGCAGCCATCAGGGCAGGGTATGCATGTATCTATCTATCTATCTATCTATCTATCTATCTATCTATCTATCTATCTATCTATCTACGTACGTATGTATGTATGTATGTATGTATGTATGTATGTATGTATGTATGTATTTATGTATGTATGTATGTATGTATGTATGTATGTATGTATGTATGTATGTATGTACGTACATACGTACGTACCTACGTATGTATGTATGTATGTATGTATTTATGTATTTATGTATGTATGTATGCATGTATGTATGTATGTATGTATGTATGTATGTATGCATGTATGTATTTGTGTATGTATGAATGTATGAATGTATGAATGAATGAATGAATGAATGAATGTATGAATGTATATAGGACGGAACTGTACGCCGAGCTCTTGCCGGTCGAGGTGAAGGTATGTCATGCTTATGTCATGCTTATGTCATGCTTATGTCATGCTTATGTCATGCTTATGTCATGCTTATGTCATGCTTATGTCATGCTTATGTCATGCTTATGTCATGCTTATGTCATGCTTATGTTATGCTTATGTCATGCTTATGTCATGCTTATATCATGCTTATGTCATGCTTATGTCATGTTATGTCATTTTATGTTATGTTATGTTATGTTATGTTATGTCATGTTATGCTATGTTATGTCATGTTATGTTATGTTATATTATGTTATGCTATGTTATGTTATGTTACGTTATGTTATGTTCATGTTATGTCCATGTTTTGTTATATTTATGTTATGTTATGTTATGTATGTTATGTTATGTTATGTTTTGTTATGTTATGTTACGTTGCGTTACGTCAGGTTAGGTTACGTTACTTGAAGTTACTTTACGTTACGTTACGTCATCTCAGGACGATGCAGGGGCGCGCGCGGCCTTGCGGCTCCTATTACGCCATATTATGTCATGTTACGATACGTTACATTAGGTTATGTTCTGCAATGATATGTTATGTCATGTTACGTTGTGTAATGTTATGTTATCTTATGGCAGGACGAGGCTGGGGCGCGCGGCCTCCCGGCTGCCGTTACGCCATGATATGCGATGTTACGATACGTTACGTTATGTCATGTAATGCTGTAATATGTTATCTTATGTTCTGTTACGTTATGTCATGTCAAAACGAGGCGGGGGCGCGCGCCGCCTCGCGGCTGCTGGGATACGTTACGTTATGTTCTGTTATGCTATAGTATGTTGTGTTATGTTATGTGATATCATGTCAGGACGAGGCAGGGGCGCGCGCGACCTCGCGGCTGCTGCAGCGCTGGCGAGAAGAACGCGCTAACATCACGGTCTATCTATCTATCTATCTATCTATCTATCTATCTATTTATCTATTTATCTATCTATCTATCTATCTATCTATCTATCTATCTATCTATCCATGATGTTATGTATGTGTGTAGGTGTCGGTGTCGGTGGATGGCCAAGCTCAGGACTTGAAGCTGCCAGCTGACGTGCGCCAGCCGCTAGAGGCTCTCAAGCAGCGCATCGCCGACCAGCTGCAACTGCCTGTCAACGACTTTAAGCTCTTCAAGGCGGAGGTTTACCTATCTATCTATCTATCTATCTATCTATCTATCTATCTGTCTATCTGTCTATCTATCTATCCATCTATCTGTCTATCTATCTATCCATCTATCTATCTATCTATCTATCTATCTATCTATCTATCTATCTATCTATCTACCTACCTACCTATCTATCTACCTACCTACCTATCTCTTGTCTAGGCGGAGAGCGAGCTGAGGGACTTGGGCAAGAGCTTGGAGCAGCTCAAGATCGAACAGGGCAGCAGGCTACGCACCCGCCTGGGCACACCGCTGCAAAAGGGACAGGTAGACTGAGACATGCAAACATGGCGAGAGAGAGAGAGAGAGAGGGGGGGGGGGGGGGGGGTGGCAGGGGGCGGGGCGAAGGTGTTAGCATCTGTGTGTGTGTGTGTGTTGTGTGGACAGCGCATCTTCCGCGTATTTCGACCACTGGCCACCGAAGAGGTTGCAGACGAGCCCGACCCAACACATGCAGCAAGTATGTGCTCATGTGTACATCCGTGTGTCTGGATGTATGTGTGTACGTGTGTATGTATGAAAGGTATGTATGTGTGTATGTGTGTATGTATGTATGTAGGTATGTAGGTATGTATGTATGCATGCATGTATGTATGTATGTATGTATGTATGTATGTATGTGTAGTGTTGTATGTGTTTGTGTGTGTATTCATCTATGTACATACGTATAAAAGTATGTATGTACGTATGTATGTTCAGCGCAAGGCACGTCTGCCGCCCAATCGTCCTCCTCTTCCTCCACCCCTCAACCTCCTGCTTCTCCTCCTCCTGCTGCTGGCGCTGCCCCTCCTGCTGCACCTCCTCCTCCTGCACCTCCTCCTCCTGCTCCAGCCATCCCCGCCGCGCCAGGGGCACCAACTCCGCCACCTCCCGCCCCGTTTCCCCCCGCCGGCCCTGCTGAGCCCCCCACCGCAGCCGCCGCGACCGCTCCCGCCCCCACACCTCGCTACAAGCTGCTAGGCGAGGTTGTACTAGACAACGGCATGAGCCTTTCTGCCGCCAAGGAGCGCCTGTGTCTGCTCCCGGAAGCCCCGCCGCCGGCGCTGTGCCGCGTACGCAACAAAGCGGGAAATCGGCTGACGGGTCTGTGGGTGGAGCCTCGCACCTGTCTACAGAACTGCAAGGGGCAAGCCACGGACTATAAGGAACTGGTGCTTGAGCGCACCGCGGTGGAAGAGCAACTGACGGAAAACTCGGTATTGCTCGAGGTAAGGCGATGGGACCCGGCCGCGGGGATTTTGTCGCCCTCGGTGCAAATGGCCTTCGACAAGACCCAGAAGATTTCGTCCTTGTCGCAGCTACTGGGCCAGCTGCACGGGCTGCCTGCAGAACATGTGCAGGTGGCTAAGCCGAGGTTGTTCCAGCTGGCTGCAGCGGTCCTCCCGCAGCTGGACTGGCCGGCGGACGCTGGAGGACAGGACTGGACCGGCCAGGCCAGTGGGCTCACCCCCTTCTCCACACTTGGCGGGTTTCCTTGGCGAGTCAAGGACGGCGATTGCCTGCTCTTTAGAGATTCACGCGTGCAGTCGGGTCAGTCTGCCCAGGAGCAGAAAGAAGCGCTGATGAAGCAACGCGCCAACAGCGCCGCGCAGGGACAGAGCGGGGGGCTGGAGGGGCAGGAGGCCGCGCTGCGGATCCTGACGGCCGACGAGATCATGGCCAAGAGACAGAGAGAGAAACAGGCCAGGGAGCAGGAAAAAGCGGCGCAAGATAGAATACGCCGTGAGGCAGAGGAGCGGAAAGCACAAGGCCTAGGCCCCACCGCGCAGGAGATTGAGGCAGCCGCCCATGCAGCCGCCGAGGCAGCCGTGAGGGACAAGGAGATGGAAGAGGCTAGGCAGGAAGCAATCAAGCGCATGGAAACGGTCAAGGCGAGAGGCCTATCCTGAGCTGCTGATGGTTGCATCCTGGCCATGCACAAGTAAGTTGAAGAACGTTAACTTGAAAATTGCATTTCGTACTACGCCGGCCCGGAGCTGAAAAGAAACACTGATGCTGACCCAGGCGGCTTGAACGCCGACCGCGCGCGGCACTATGACTCTCAGGCTGACTAGCGTTAATATTATAGTAAGTATTCAGTTTTGAGTCTGCGTTTCCGCGCGCCGCCCCCGGCCCGGCGGCTGATGGATGATCTTTGCGATTAATAATATTATTCAAGGCTCGGGGGCCAACTCAGAGTCAGGAGGTGACGGTTTTTACGGTATCATAGTATGATATTATAGAATATATATTATATGAAAGTTCAAGTCTCCAACTCAGAGTCAGTGCCTGGTTGTACAATACTTTAATAATTTATAGTTGTATTGCTGTTGACATTCAAGACAACAACAAAAATTAGTTTTTCATTTTTGTGTCAGATTTTCATTTTTGTGACAGTTTTTCATTTTTGTGACAAAAATTCAAATTTTCAAATTTAACGGTAACATTTCGCGAAAATTTACGATATTTTGCGGACGAATATAGCCGTTAATTTGAAAAATTCAAATTTTCACCCAAAATCAAAATTCCAACCAAAACTGAAATTCCAACCAAAACAGAAAAATCAATTTTTCTTGTTGTCTTGAATGTCAACAGCAATATATACTGTCTACTGTGCCTATCTTTTTTCCACTGCGTTAGAAGGTTAATTAGGTTTATTAATACCGGTTAGTAATCACTATTCAAGTATTAATATCAGTGGACTCGAAGTATTCAGTTAGTATTTTCGAATACTTCTAGTCAATAAGCGTAACGGACGTAACGAGCGTTATTGGCGGCATTGAGAATCGGACAATAACGGTCACCGTGAATTGAGTGGCAGTTCAATTGATAGTACAGTAATGACTGCGCATTTTTATATATCTAGTTTGCGGCGCTACTGCCAGGGAGTCTGAATTCAAGTTGTCAGCTGAGTTCTGCTATCATCTATTCTACTTGCGGATTAAAGTGTGGAGAGTCGATCGAGTATCGCGTCTCCTTATTGGTCTTCCGGCAAACAGACGACTCGGAGTGTGAAGGTACGAGTTAGGTCCGTGAGTGACCGGGTAATTACCAATCAACGGTTATGAGCCGCTGGGAAAGCAGGCGATTTTCGACACTATGCAAGTAATATTAATATGAGACATGCTTAGCGGAAACAAGAAAGATTCAAGTTGCAGAGTTGTTATTATCAGGTACGAGGAAGACGCGTATTGTATTAACCACTCTCGGTGATATGTTTCATGATCAGTGCTTCACGTTTAAAGACCATAAAGCGGCCAAACTAAAGTACGGCTATGATGGGCTCTGAGATCGCATGAGAAAAGCAGAAGAAATGGAAGAACCGAGAGAACCGCACAGTCGGAGATTGATACACTGGGCCAGATGGGAGTGACGATGATGACGCCGGACTCAGCATCACAGAGATCGAGAGGCAGCAAGACACCAGAACAGAAGATAGCGAAGCCAGACAATTGGAAAGATCTCACCCAAGACGAGAAGAAAGCATGGGAGAAGCAAAGAGAAGAAAGAAGAGATGGATGACAAGAACACAGAAACTTCAAGACATCTACCAGGTGTCCAAACAGTTGTTACTGGCAGTTGAGTGATTTCAAGGCTTGTGGTAATGTGTGGGGCCTCTCGCCTTCGTACCCACTCATACCGACAGTAGTTTAGTTAACCAACCTGTCCAGTGACCCACTGAGCACAACCCCCTCCCTCAGATAACCCCCACCCCCCGCGCCCACCCCGAGTGATTCCAGAGGCCACCCCGAGCCAAGAGCCGTGAGCGTGGTGAGAGAGCTTCTCTCAGTATTAGGTCCCGTCTCAGGAATCAGTAGAGCACTGGTTATGTACCCCTCATAACAAGCTGCCAACGGCCCCGACCCCGCCGTGTGGCGGTGGCACCCAACCATGTATTGGTGCCCCCCAGAATTAATAATAATAATAATAATACTATATCTGAGGCGTACTGATGCAGCTAATGGCATATCCTCAACTGACATAAGCCTTCAATACCCTTGTTCGAGGTCCTCCACCCCCCCGTGTCAGTCTCTCGCCTGATGATCGGGGCCACCGATGGAGCTCCTGAGGGCAAGACTGCACTAAGCCGAGGTTATTCCGCAGTCCCAGCAACCTCTTGCAAGACCTCACCGAATGTGCAAGTGCATACACCAAGCGCGGTTGCTAGAGCTGCCTCGAAACCCCACCCATAACAATCTGGTGTCTGCTGGGTCCTGGGCTATCAACCAGCATATGCGGAGTTTAAGATCTTTTACGCGCGCAACGACCCTCCTCCCCAGCATCTACCACCAAAGGGTTATCATCGGAGTTGGCGTCACAGTTTAACGCCTTGAGGCCATTGGGCTGGAACTCTGTTTAGCAAGTGTGACTAGGTTTTTTCATCGGGATTTCCCTCAAATATGTCACAGTCAACACTCCAAGAATAATAATAATAATAATAATAATAGTGCTTCTCTGTCAATGGCTGATGCATTTCTGCACATGCGCCTCCATCGTCTCACCCGTGAGGGGAGTACGAAGAATTGACGATAAGCTCTAATGACACCCCCGCAAGGGCAGTTCCAACACTTCCAGACGGGCCGGTATGTTCAATGAAAATACTGGTCCAGAAATAGACCGGTATGTTCAATGAAAATACTGGTGGCACCGACGGGAATCGAACTGGCGACAGGGCCCAGATGGTAGAACTTGACCACTGGGCTATCACGGTGTCCAAAATAATAATAATAATAATAGTGCTTCTCTGTCATGGCTGATGCAAATCTGCACATGCGCCTCCATCGTCTCACCCGTGAGGGGAGTACGAAGAATTGACGATAGGCTCTAATGACACCCCCGCAAGGGCAGTTCCAACACTTCCAGACGGACCGGTATGTTCAATGAAATACTGGTGGCACCGACGGGAATCGAACTGGCGACAGGGCCCAGATGGTAGAACTTGACCACTGGGCTATCACGGTCCATAATAATAATAATAATAATAGTAATAATAGTGCTTCTCTGTCAATGGCTGATGCATTTCTGCACATGCGCCTCCATCTAATAGTAATAATAATAATAATAATAATAATAATAATAATAATAATAATAATAATAATAATAATAATAATAATAATTATTATAAGCATAATAATAATAATAATGATAATAATAATAATAATAATAATAATAATAATGATTCTAATAGTGCTTCTCTGTCAATGGCTGATGCATTTCTGCACATGCGCCTCCATCGTCTCACCCGTGAGGGGAGTACGAAGAATTGACGATAAGCTCTAATGACACCCCCGCAAGGGCAGTTCCAACACTTCCAGACGGGCCGGTATGTTCAATGAAAATACTGGTCCAGAAATAGACCGGTACGTTCAATGAAAATACTGGTGGCACCGACGGGAAATGATTCTAATAATAATAATAATAATAATAATAATAATAATAATAACAGTGCTTCTCTGTCAATGGCTGATGCAAATCTGCACATGCGCCATCGTCTCACCCGTGAGGGGAGTACGAAGAACTGACGATAGGCTCTAATGACACCCCCGCAAGGGCAGTTCCAACACTTCCAGACGGACCGGTATGTTCAATGAAAATACTGGTGGCACCGACGGGAATCGAACTGGCGACAGGGCCCAGATGGTAGAACTTGACCACTGGGCTATCACGGTGTCCAATAATAATAATAATAATAATAATAATAATAATAATAATAATAATAGTGCTTCTCTGTCAATGGCTGATGCATTTCTGCACATGCGCCTCCATCGTCTCACCCGTAAGGGGAGTACGAAGAATTGACGATAAGCTCTAATGACACCCCCGCAAGGGCAGTTCCAACACTTCCAGACGGGCCGGTATGTTCAATGAAAATACTGGTCCAGAAATAGACCGGTATGTTCAATGAAAATACTGGTGGCACCGACGGGAATCGAACTGGCGACAGGGCCCAGATGGTAGAACTTGACCACTGGGAATAATAATAATAATAATAATAATAATAATAGTGCTTCTCTGTCAATGGCTGATGCATTTCTGCACATGCGCCTCCATCGTCTCACCCGTGAGGGGAGTACGAAGAATTGACGATAAGCTCTAATGACACCCCCGCAAGGGCAGTTCCAACACTTCCAGACGGACCGGTATGTTCAATGAAAATACTGGTCCAGAAATAGACCGGTATGTTCAATGAAAATACTGGTGGCACCGACGGGAATCGAACTGGCGACAGGGCCCAGATGGTAGAACTTGACCACTGGGCTATCACGGTGTCCAAATAATAATAATAATAATAATAATAATAATAATAATAATAATAATAATACTATATCTGAGGCGTACTGATGCTAATGGCATATCCTCAACGGACATAAGCCTCCAATACCCTTGTTCGAGGTCCTCCACCCCCCCGTGTCAGTCTCTCGCCTGATGATCGGGGCCACCGATGGAGCTCCTGAGGGCAAGACTGCACTAAGCCAGGTTATTCCGCAGTCCCAGCAACCTCTTGCAAGACCTCACCGAATGTGCAAGTGCATACACCAAGCGCGGTTGCTAGAGCTGCCTCGAAACCCCACCCATAACAATCTGGTGTCTGCTGGGTCCTGGGCTATCAACCAGCATATGCGGAGTTTAAGATCTTTTACGCGCGCAACGACCCTCCTCCCCAGCATCTACCACCAAAGGGTTATGAGTTGGCGTCACAGTTTAACGCCTTGAGGCCATTGGGCTGGAACTCTGTTTAGCAAGTGTGACTAGGTTTTTTCATCGGGATTTCCCTCAAATATGTCACAGTCAACACTCCAAGGCAGATTTACTATATCTGAGGCGTACTGATGCAGCTAATGGCATATCCTCAACGGACATAAGCCTCCAATACCCTTGTTCGAGGTCCTCCACCCCCCCGTGTCAGTCTCTCGCCTGATGATCGGGGCCACCGATGGAGCTCCTGAGGGCAAGACTGCACTAAGCCAGGTTATTCCGCAGTCCCAGCAACCTCTTGCAAGACGTCACCGAATGTGCAAGTGCATACACCAAGCGCGGTTGCTAGAGCTGCCTCGAAACCCCACCCATAACAATCTGGTGTCTGCTGGGTCCTGGGCTATCAACCAGCATATGCGGAGTTTAAGATCTTTTACGCGCGCAACGACCCTCCTCCCCAGCATCTACCACCAAAGGGTTATGAGTTGGCGTCACAGTTTAACGCCTTGAGGCCATTGGGCTGGAACTCTGTTTAGCAAGTGTGACTAGGTTTTTTCATCGGGATTTCCCTCAAATATGTCACAGTCAACACTCCAAGAATAATAATAATAATAATAATAATAATAATAATAATAATAATAATAATAATAATAAAGTTAAATCGGAGAGGCACTGCAGAAGAACAAGACAGAAGAGAAAAATGATAGAGGTGAAAGAAAGAAAGAAAAAGAAGAAGGCAGAATCAGAAAAGATAAGCAGTACTATAAGCATGACAAGAAGACGACAGAATAAGAGAATATAAGCATGACAGAATGAGAGAAGATACGCAGAAAGAAGAAGAGAGAATAAGAGAAGAAGAAGAAAGAATTAGAAGAAGACAGAATAAGAGAAGACACAAAACGCTGCGGAAAGGGAATAGAAAAGGAAAGAAGGAAGGATGAACAAAGAAAAAGAGGACAGTAAGAAGAAAGGAAGAAAAAAGACTTAATTTCATAACGAAGCGTTGCAGAAGAAAGAGGCAGAAAACCTTTCAAAATGACACTGGGAGAAAAAAAGAAAGAAAGAAAGAAAGAGAGAGAGACACACACACACAGACAGAGAGAGAGAGAGAGAGAGAAACGAAGAAAGAAAGAAAGAAAGAAAGAAAGAAAGAAAGAAAGAATCAAACAAAGAAAGAGAGAGAGAAAGAGAGAGAACAAATACAACTCCTACCCTTCCAACCAGACATCATCATACTCACAGATAACTACATAACCCAACCAACCAGTAACAACGCATTTCCAATCCCTACATACACAGCTAAACATCACATCGACATCTCAATATACTATAAAAACAACATGCACATTACAATAGTCGATAAACAAACCATATCGGACTCATGCAAAACTCCACTAACACTAAGAATATATAATAATAAACTTAAAAACAAACCAATACACACAATAATAGGTATGTATAGACGCCCACTCATAGACAAACAATTCATGCATGCATTACAAAATAACATAAACAGCATACTACAGAAAACGCCTACAAGCACAATAACACTAGTAGGTGACATCAACTACAACCTACTCGACAACATACATAAACCACACACAGACTTTCAAAACCTAATGGTACACAACAACCTCTACACAACAATAACAAAAGCAACAAGACACGACATGGTCCACACAACATCCCACACACTCATAGACATGATAATCACCAACATCAATGCCAACATAGAATCAAACATTATAAGCCCATGCATATCAGACCACCACCCCATATACGCAATAATACACACCCGCACAAGAAAACCAGACACAGACAACACACCCAGACTTACCAAAAACATGTACGACAAAAACAAAGACGCAATCCTAGCAAACCTCAAAACACAGTTAGAATACATTACGCAGGACAACACAGAAAGCAGCGACACAAACCAAAAGTTTAGAGACATACAAACAACAATAACAAAAATAATAGAACACTTCGAACGAAAACCCAAGCAATGCAATAGAAGAAAGAGCTGGTGCAGCCCCATAATAAAGAGGCAAATAAGAAAAAAGCACCTACTATATAAAAAATGGAGAGATAACCCGACAACAGAAAACAAACAGGCATACAGAACACAGAGGTACAAAGTCGACAAAATAATACACAAAGCCAAAAAAGACGAAATAATGAAGACGCTAGAAGAAAATAAAAACAACCCAAAAAAACAACACAGAAAACTCAGAGAATTAGTACCTAACAACAAACCACCGAGAGCGTCACCAACCACAATACAGTACAACAACAAAACACACACAGACCCCATAGAAATAGCAAACGCACTCAACGATCACTACATAACAATAGGTAAAAAAACAAGCAACAGCATACCAACAACCGAACACAAACAACAACAAGAAGAGAGAGCGGAGGAAAACAAACAAACACATCCAAGCTTCAAACTACATAACACAACAGAAGACATTGTAAACAAAACACAAAAAAATATGAACAGAGATAAAGCAGAGGACATATACAAAATAAAACCAACACTTATAAAAGACATGCACGCCTTCCTCACACCTATGCTTACCAACCTCTTCAACAAAGCCATAAATGAAAATAAATACCCAGACGCACTCAAAACAACAAAAGTAATAGAACTATACAAAGCCAGCGACACAAGCATGCCAGCCAACTACAGACCGATATCACTACTACCCATAATAGCTAAAGTATTTGACACAATAATAAATAAACAAATAATGGACCACCTAACAAAACACAACATAATATCACATACACAATACGCATTCCGACCTAACTCAAGCACAACCATGACAGTCCAAACCATAATAAACCAAATACAAAAACATAAAGATAAAGAAGAGCTAGTACTAGCTCTTTACGTAGACCTCTCGAAAGCATACGACACAGTAGAACATTCAAAGTTACTCGACAAACTTCGACGAAATTTTAATTTCAACGAAGGCACAGTCCAGTTCTTTGAATCCTACTTCTCAAATCGCATTCAAGAAGTCCACACACAATATGCTAAGTCCCACAAACGCACCATCACACATGGCATCCCACAAGGCAGCACATTATCCACCACCTTCTTCCTACTCTATATTAACGACATAATCAATATCATACAACAAGGAACAGTATATACATATGCAGACGACACAACACTTATAATAACGGCAAAAACTCCTACAGACTTACAACAAAAAACACAAACAGAAATAACTAAGCTAATAAACTACTTCCATTCTAATAACCTAGTACCCAACCCAACAAAAACAACATACACAATTTTCCATAAAACAAAACAAAATATCACAATAACAATAAACAACCACACCCTCGAGCAATGCCAACACGCAAAACTCCTGGGCATAACACTACAACATAACCTTAAATATGACCAACATATCAACAACATAATCCGTAAACTCCAACCCACAATCAACTCATTATTATATGCTAAAAAATATCTAAACACCAAAACAATGAAACAACTATACTACACACACATATATCCACACCTCATACAAAACATCTCCATCTGGGGGACGCATGACAACAAAAAGAAATATATACAACCACTCATAAAAATACACAAAAAAATAATCAGAATAATTGCAAAAACACACTACCGCGCACATACCAAACCAATCCTAAATCAACTCAAACTACTCGACATCACCCACCTATACACCCTCCGTGTATGCATAGAAAATCACCCATTCATTTACCCTAAAAAACACCTCAACAGACCACTCCACAATAACACATTTACACCAATCAATACCATACATCCATACAAAACCCGATACTCAACAAAAGGTAGCCTCTTTGTTAACCACAAAGACCCATACCTCACCAAGATCTTTGCAGATCAATGGAAATCAATTCCAAAACATATAACAGATGAAACAAAAATAAAGCCATTCAAAAAAGCACTAATGACATATCTACTAAAACATCAACAAACATCATAATATATGTAACATATGCACACGCGCGAAAAAAAAAAAAAAAGAGAGAGAGAGAGAGAGAGAGAGAGAGAGAGAGAGAGAGAGAGAGAGAGAGAGAGAGAGAGAGAGAAAGGGAACACCAAGCTTGCTCCTTTGTCTACTACCTGAAGGAGAACTCTCCGGATCAATCGACGTATATGGTCAACCACGCCCACTCTCAACTCCCCCCTCTCTCTCTCTTCTCTCCTTTCTCTCTCTCTCTCTCTCTCTCTTTCACTTCTTCTATATGGAAAAGAAAAGAGAGGGGGGGCCGCCGCACATAAACGACTACACCTTTACAATAACATATATACATAACATAACAACATAATATTAATATCACCGCACAATATATCTAAACAGAAATATTAATTTTAATAACTATAATATAATATTAATACTGAGCAGCTGAATACTAATTTAATATCGATATCTTCCTTAATACGCTCAACTAGTACTGAATAACTAGGTTTCCACCTTAGATAAAGGTATAACTTACTAGCTATACTTTTCACGTGGACGTTCCCTGAGTCCAATTGTAAAATTGTTCTCTCAATAAAAATGAAGAAGAAGAAGAAGAGAGAGAGAGAAATAAAAAGTTCCTGCAGTAATTTTTTTTCACAGTCCAAACCACATACATGAATTTCACGGATGAATTTCACGGGCAGTGGCTTTCTATCCTGGGTTTTAGCCACTTCTGAGCCGGGTCCTCCAAAACGGAGTTTTTTGGATTGCCAACAAATCACGTGAGCTGCTGGAAACCTTTTTCAAGAGCCGCAAGTTACGGAACGTTACGCGTATACCATTGCGCAAATTTACAGTCACGAAAACGGAGAAGAAAGTACGATTAGTCAGGCAATTCCCTCCGTCAGCCCTTTCGCTAAAAAGGCAGGAACTCAAAATGGATCAACATCTAGAACATGCGCATCTGGTTGACGCCGAAGGCGACTTGGAACAACAACTCCAAGAGGGTGAGGTTCTACTAAAATCATCGCACCCAGAATCGAAAGCAGAACACTTCAAGAAAAGTGCAAAGGAATCTGGCCCTGTAGCTGTAAATGGTGATGCAAATCACGGACAACGGCAACGGCAACGCGGCAGGCGTTTTGGATCGGACAGCATGGTTCGTTCAAACAGCGTCGTGCTTGATGAATTGAAGTCTGTGCGCGAACACCAATTGACTGCGGAGGTGGTGAAGGTGCTGAACGATGAGCCGCGCGGCGATCGACGCACACAGTGCAGGTTCCCCCAGTTTCTGGGTTTGGTGTTCCTTCTTTTTTATCCAATCACGATTGGAGTTTGGCACTTGTTTTTTGAACCATGGCTCTGCTTCTTAGACAGCAAGTGGAGACACAAAAAAGCGTCAATGCTCGCTTGGGTCATCATGGCCGGTTGTGTCGCGTACGCTATCGACATTCTGTGGAAACTATGTGGCTTTCACATGTCCTGCGTGCTCACCACTGATTTCCATTTCTGGCTGGCGATCGCAAGACTCAGTGGCAAACTGATCTCAGTCTTTACGTTCCTGGCACTGTTCGTCGTCCTCAAGCCTGTTGTGGATTTGATTGAAGGCCAGCCGATCTCGCGTGGAAGGCTGAACTGGAGACGTTATCATTATTACTTCGTGGTCGCTGCATTCACAGCGGCTGTTGTGCATGGCTTTGCCCATGGGATGCGCCAAGACAATGTCAAAAATACTTCGCACGCACTGCCTAGTGAATTTGAGAGATTTGAGAACGTGACTGGAATCATTCTCTATTTGTGTTACATGCTCACCGGACTCCCCATATGGACGCTGCAGGTCTTGGATACCTGTCCTAAAAGTAGCAAGTTATGCTCCTTCACGAGCAGAGAATCAAAAACGCGTTGGAACCTGAAGAAGGCTTTTCGACGATCTCACATCCCCTTCTACCTCGTGATTACCTTTGTCTACGTGATTCATGCTAGCGATGTGTGGCCTTTTATCTACTTATTGGTTTGGTACGTCGTCAACTCTTGGTCGGTTGTAAAAGTGCAGGATTTGGAGTACCGCTTTGTGGTTGATGGGCTCAAAGATCCGCAGCCAGAAACGAGCCAACCCAAATATATCCTCGAGCTCAGGGTGACAGCACGAGATGTTATGCCAGTGGATTTTGGCTTCTATTGTGTTCTGAGCAGAGGGTCCTGCTTCGCATCATACACCATGATCCCGTTGAACAGGAACCAGTTCATGTTTCGGATAAAAAACTGTGTACTTACAGAGTCGCTTCGTCCCCTACTCAATTCATCTGATCAAGGCGACGAAAATTATTGGTTCAAGACGGCAGACCCGTTTGTCATGACAGTGCATGGCCCTTACCACTCTTCGGATTACTCAATTGCCAACGCAAAGAAGCTCGCTGTATTTGTTAATGGAACAGGCAATGCTGTCTCCGACGCCATCATCCGTTTCGTTGATGAAAAACCGAGATACTTCAGGAAAGTGATAGTGTTCAACATGGGAGGTGGAGATTCCCTCAACTATGGCATCGCAACCTCCATGATAAAAGGCTGTGCCCTGCCGGTTTCAGATGCAGTCACAGAACTGAAATCGACCGAAGAAATGCTCCAAACCAAGTTGCCTGAAGCCATGAACTCAGATATACAATTGACCATATTCAATTTTAAAAATATGAACGTTAACATTTGCGAGCACCTGATGAAGTGCATCCAGCAAAAACATTTTGTTGACGGGGTCGAGCAGGAAGGATATCACATCATGATATGCAGCGAAATATGGCGGCAGTATTTAGATATCATTCGTGCCCGCGATGTCAAGAAGCTCGAACAGCGCAGAATCGATGCTCAAAAAGCGCAAAACAGTGGCAAGCAGGCGGAGCCTCCGTTCGTGCTACGAAAGATCCGCGACGATATCCTGCATGTTGAAACATTCGAATTTTGACGTTTGTCTCGGTTTCATGCTTGCGATCATCGTGCTGCCACCGATAAGGTAAAGATTCTGAAACCGGATATCCAACATACAGACTACCTAGAACGAATCTGCCGTCCAGGACTTTATGCCAATTTAGTTTCAGAAAATCACACGAGGACTTAACAGAGGCGGTCATCATAGTGCATGAGATCATCGGATTCATGTTTGACATTTGTTGCCAGAAATCGATATGATCTCATCGCTTCTTACTTTTTGTCTTTAGTAATACACATAAGTTGTGTATGACTTGCACCCCATGCATACATATTTACTTATTTTACTCATCAAGTTCATATTTGCTTGGACATAGCCTCCGCTGACCCGAAACGGACATTTGTTGTTCCAGGGGGGGGATACACTGTTTGACTCTCAGACAGTTTGACATTCTTGTTCTTTCTTTCTCAGGCCTGTTTTGTGACTTTTCCGAGCAGTTTGAAAGAGGCGGGGAGGGGGGGGTTCACTCAGGCTGCGGCGGCTGTTTCTGTGTTCATTGGTCTGGCCCGGCCAGTTTTGTATCGGCGGCTCATTTGCTTTTCCGACACATCTTGGTGCGACATTATATTTACTACCGTCAGTGTACTTGTTGAACCTGACTCGGAATCTCAATTACATTACTCTCGTCAATCGAGTCCGAGTTGATGATTGCTAGCGGTGGCAATGATTAATGTTAATAATATTGGCGGTCACGACTGCCAGTGAATTCAACTTAATAATATAGTTGGACGGCAATATTTCATGACATGCACTGCTATTTTTTTACCGTGACGCCGTTTTGAAAGTTTAACACCGTCCTTTTAAACAAGAAATGCGGAGTATAGTATTATTAATAAACTTGACTCTCAGTGAAGCAATTAGGGATAAGTGACTGTATTCGGTGGCAAGTTATTGCCCCACTCAGTGACTTTTCGCCTCTCTTTGATTTTCAAGTGTAATAATTTAATAGGTCTTGACTAGCCTCCTGTGAGGAAATTATTAATATTGAGGCTAATACGGTGGGCAATATTCTAGTAATATTAATACTGTGACACGTGGCAACCTGCATCAATTGAATCACTACACACACGACAGTGTCGGCACTGAGCTGACTCAGCTAGGCTGATGATCCGAGTCCGAGGCTCAGAGCCGGGGGCCTGCGGTCAAGGCGCGCCGCCACAACTTCCCGGTCGTTCAAGTGACTGAAACCGTGACGGTTCGGACGTTGCCGAGATCAGGAAGATTATTATGATTCAAGTAGTTGAACTTCACTTGAAGTAGGCTTCATTATATAACTTATGATATTAATTTTAATATTACTGGGTACATTCAAGTGTCAAACTCAGACATCAAATTTTATTTCAGGGTCAGATTTGACTCGGATTAGCGGCGCCGGGTCAGATTTTAGATGAAAGTTAGCGGCCAGAATTCAAATTAGTTCACATGATTTAACGGTAACATTTCGCAAAAATGATACAGATTTTGCGGACGTCACATAATATTTAGCAGCCTGGTTAAATTGAACTAATTTGAATTCTGTGACCACTAATTCGAGACTCTTGAATCTGATCGCTAATCAGGCTGAAATCTGACCCGGGGGCCTTAACTAAAATTTCAAGTTAGTATCCGAGAGTTTCAAGTGACACTTGAATGTACCCAGTAATAATACCGTGACCAAAAAAACTTCACTGACTCCGACCAGGCTCAGTGATCGGAGGCTGGATCGGTCCGACTCGGTGACTAACTGTTCTACTAGTTCCAGCCACGCCGCTATGCGAAATTCGTGGCCCGGTCAACGTCACGTTAAACACTGACAAAGTCTTCAACCCATCATGCAGGCTATCTTTTCGATGCCAGTGGGCCGGGAATGGGCAGTGAAATTTCCTTTGGAGACCGTCCGATCTCCGAGGTCAGTCAGTCACGGTCGGCTAGTAGTACCCGCCCCGCAACGTAGTATTTGATTCTACTGTCAGTAATCTGACCTGCCTCAGTCTATCTCTCCTCCTCGCGCCCTTCTCAGGCCTAGAGCTTCGTTTGCGCCTGGCTCCGGCTGACCACCGGTGCCTCCTATAACCCGCCCTATGGTTTGCTACGCATAAACTGTTTATTAGAGTATACTTGCCACTCGTAGATACGAGTGGGAAGAGTAAGTGAGTACGCAGCAGCTTTCCTTCAGTTTTCATAGACAGTTTTGAGTTTTCTTACGATGAGTTTTTACTAAGTTACGACGTTTTTAGTGCCATGTCAGCCCGGCTTCTTCCTCTTTTAACGTCAAGTTTCCTTTTACCATAGTAACCAACCCACCACCGCTTTTTTTCCAGTGCGGTTTCAAGTTCGTTTATTTTTCCATTTTTACCATGACGGCCATACGTCGTTACCAAAGCACTCGTACGGAAGGACTCTGGTGCATAATCTGCACTGACCATCCACACAGTTTTGAGAATTCAACACTCGCAAGGGAGGGAGCAGGGCAACCTGGAAGCACACTATTGCTCGGTCCCTTAATCTCCCACGTTGCACAAAAACTTATATAAATAGATTCAGTAATACCAATTAAATTACAACAGTACTCAAGTTTGAAGTCATAATCTTGCAGTCGCGCCGGTGCGAGCGGCGTGGATGGCGGCCCGGATGTCTGGACAACGCGTGTCCTCCGCAGGCGTGCGGCCTGTGAGTGAGTAAGTAGGTAAGTAAGCCTCCGTAGGTAGGTAGGTAGACTAGTTGAAGTAACTTGAGAAGGTGGGTAGGTAGGTAGGTAGGTAGGTAGGTAAGTGAGTAAGTAAGTGTAAACAAGTGATTGAGTAAGTGAGTAAGTGGGTAAGTAGGTAGTTGAAGTGAGAAAGTAAGTAAGTAAGTAAGTAAGTAAGTGTGTATGTATGTATTAATATGTATGTATGTATGTATGTATGTATGTATGTATGTGTGTATGTATATATGGATGTATGTATGTATGTTATGTATGTATGTATGTATGCATGTATGTATGTATGTATGTATGTATGTACCCTTTCTATCTAGCACGTAGGTTGAAGCGCCGCCGTCCAACAAGACTCGAACGACCTGGGAGAGAGAGAGAGAGAGAGAGAGAGAGAGAGAGAGAGAGAGAGAGAGAGATAGATAGATAGATAGATAGATAGATAGATAGATAGATAGACAGACAGACAGACAGACAGACAGACAGACAGACAGACAGATAGATAGATAGATAGATAGATAGATAGATAGATAGATAGATAGATAGATAGATAGATAGATAGATAGATAGATAGATAGATAGATGGATGGATGCATGGATGGATGGATGGATGGATGGATGGATGGATGGATAGATAGATAGATAGATAGATAGATAGATATGTTTAATATGTTTAATCTATGGGCGTGGCTTAGCTTGAAAAGATAGATAGATAGATAGATAGATAGATAGATAGATAGATAGATAGATAGATACAGATAGATAGATATAGATAGATAGATAGATAGATAGATAGATAGATAGATAGATAGATAGATAGATAGATAGGGTGGGTCTCACCTCCTTGTGTTGTTGGAATGCTGCGAAGTGCATGGGGTACTGCAGCTTGCTGTTGCAGAGGTCTGGGTTGGCGCCCGCTGCCAGCAGCAGCCGCACCACCTACCAGATATCAAATGGAACATGTCCGACAAACGGAGGCACATGTCCGATGGGAGCCAGGGCCACTTGACTGATAAGTCCATCCACGTATTTTGTGATTGTTCATACATTCATAAACATCTATGTTAAAATATGTTGATGTATATTGCAGAGGTCGGGTTGGAGTCCGGCGCCACCACCGCACCAGCCGCCAAATATTGCATGCCACCACCAGCCGCCACGAATTGCATGCCACTACCACCGCACCAGCCGCCACGAATTGCATGCCACCTCCACCGCACCAGCCGCCACGAATTGCATGGAGGAGGCAGCGGACATATTATGTGACTGTTCATACATACATAAACTTACATGCTAATATATGTATTTTGATGTACATGGCAGAGGGTGGGGGGGGGGGGGGGGGGGTTGACCTCAGCAACTACCATGTATTATGTGATAGCTACTCATACATACATAAACATATATGTACATGTATATGATGTATGTTGCACATGTCGGGGTTGGCCCCCGCAGTAGCAACAACTTCACCACATATCACGTATTATGTGACCACTCATACATAAAGATGTATAGTCATATGCAATCTTGATGTATATTGCAGAGGTCAGGATTAAAAACCTCACTACCTATCACGTATTATGTGATAACTACTCGTACATACATAAACATCTATGTTAAGTATATATGTTTGACATATGCTGCAGAGCCACCAAAAGCAACAGCCTCACCACCTGTGAAGTGATAGTTATTTATACATCTATACGCATATTATATTATTCATATTTATTCATACATCTATACGTATATCATGTGATATGTATAACATGTTCAGAGGTCGGGCGCCAACAGCGACCGCGCTGCGTAATAGGTATAGATAGATGGATAGATAGATAGATATACGAATAGATAGATAGAAAGATAGATAGATAGATAGATAGATAGATAGATAGATAGATAGATAGATAGATAGATAGAAACCTCAGCATGTCCACGCCGACACGCGCGAGACAGAGCTGTGTTGCCTGCATTAACATGTATGCATATATGTATGTATGCATGTATGTATGTATGCATGTATGTATGCATGTATGATATAGACTTCTATACCGACGTATCCAGGAGCATCCAAACTCGCATACAGGAACATTACATACATACATACATACATACATACCGACGTATCCGGGGGCGTCCAGCACGCGCCTTATGATTGAATTTTTCTACACGTACACACATAGATAGATAGATAAATAGATAGATAGATAGATAGATAGATAGATAGATAGATAGATAGATAGATAGATAGATAGATAGATGAGATGTCGCAAAGGAATGTAGTCCTTGCAAAGGAACGCAGTTTCACATCAAACAGTAATTTGTGTACTGTGCATGTGTCCGGGATGGGAATCACGGGTAGACTGTGTTCTGGAAAAAAGAAGAGGAGGAAGGACGTTGAAGAAAAAGGCAATTTAGGAATGGGCGTCCAGCACGCGCCTTATGATTGAATTTTTCTACACGTACACACATAGATAGATAGATAAATAGATAGATAGATAGATAGATAGATAGATAGATAGATAGATAGATAGATAGATAGATGAGATGTCGCAAAGGAATGTAGTCCTTGCAAAGGAACGCAGTTTCACATCAAACAGTAATTTGTGTACTGTGCATGTGTCCGGGATGGGAATCACGGGTAGACTGTGTTCTGGAAAAAAGAAGAGGAGGAAGGACGTTGAAGAAAAAGGCAATTTAGGAATGGAGAGTGGGGAGGATAAGGAAGAAGAGAAAGAAAAGGAAGCCGTTAATCCAAGTGTTTTGAGCACCGTAAGCTTGCGCAAGCTACAATGATGACATTGTATGAGGCCTAAACCCCCGAAGGGACCTAGCCCGGGCTATGCAACACTGGACGGCTATGACGGAATGCAGTCACCGATACGGACTAGAGGAAGATTAGTCCAATTTTTGACTGCACAGGAGCGATAGATCGCAAAAGAGCAACGAGCTACGCAGGACGATAGCTTGAAGGAAAGGGATTTGGATTGGGGATGTGAAAAACCCAAGGCGCGGAAACATCGATGAACAGAGAACGATACCATGCCGCGAGCCCCGCATTCGATTGGTCGAAGGTGGCAGGTCCATCCGTTGTCCTCGATTTGAGATTTGAGCACATTATATCGGTTAGTCTTGTAGGCTCGTGCATCAAGGATGTTTTCCTCGACCGGGCACGTGAGCTCGATCAGTATACACTTCTTGGTAGACAATGACCAGACAACAATATCGGGGCGGAGGTCAGTGACACAGATGTGGACAGGAAAGGCTTGCTCAGAACCGGTGTACTGGGTTTGGAGCTGCCAATCGTTTGCGGTGTCAAGCAGGCATGGACGATGAAATGACTGCCCTTTAGACTTCTGCTCGCCCTCTTTCACAAACATAGACTTTGATTCATTTTCGTCTATACAAAAGCGTTTGTTATGGCTCTCGATGTGTTTTTGAAGGGGAGCTTCAATAGTGCAGAGCACAGAGTCGTGACGCCAGGTATAACGGCCTTGTTTGAGGGCAACATGGCAACCGGAGAGGATGTGACATAAATGTGCTTGACCAGAACAGAGAGCACACTTGTTGTTGGGAATGATTCCCCACAGACGTCTAAGGTCGGGGGTAATGACCGAGTTTGTGCTTGCATTGATGACCCAAGAGATTAAGCGGGGATTACGGGTTCCGATGAGGCGAGCCCAGGAGAGGTCAAAGGGGCATGCGTCTTCAAAACGAAGAAAGCACCCTTGCATGGCTTTGTCCATGTCATGCACTGTGGTTGCCTCAAGTATTGTCTCAGCAGCTAATTCTAAAATCCTGTCTTTGCGGTCTGTGATGGAATGTTCTTTTGGGTAGCGACCATGGCCAAGTCCGAGATGATCGGATTGGCCTCGATGTTTGAATTCAAAATCAACTTGTGCCTCAAGCTTTTCGAGCACAGGCTCTGGTTTCCAGATAGTTCGAAACGTTTCGTGTTTCGTCAGGTTCATCGCATAGATGGACGAGAGGTGTTTATCTGGGCAGTACTTCAGCATGTGAGCACGGTTGATTTGAAGTCGCTGGTAAAAAGACACGATGGACTGGAGCTGTAGACCGAATTTCGAGCGTGGGCGGTAAAGGCAGGAGACCAGAGCTCTTTTGTAGATATTGACCCATTTTTTGAGGAAGCGGGTCGCAATTTTCTCAAGGGTTTTGGCGAAAGATAAGCAGAGGTCATAAATGAGAAATGGCCAGGCAAGTGACTGGACAGCATAGTGCTGGTAGAGCCAAAGTTTCATAAAGCCATTGATCGAGCAGCTATCGATGGCTTGCATAGAAAGAATGAACTTCTTTTGGATTTCTGCTCGTTGTTCGTTTTCGCTGAGGTCATGGTAGACAATCCATCCGAGGTCTTTGAAAGGCTTGTCAGCGATGAAGTTAATTGGTTTGCCAGTAATAGTCAGGGCGGGGTCGAAAGGTGGGAACGAAATCGGCATTAATCGTTTGAGACCCTTATGGTCGTCGGCTTTAGTCCAATATTTGAAAGCAAGGCTTTTGCATTTGGGCGGTTTCGCGGCCATTGTTCTGGTCCATGTCAGAAATTTGTCTATCATGTTGATGGACGATTGACAGTGTTTCGTGGATCGGCTGTGTAGTTTGAGATCGTCAGCATAGGCAGCTTCGTGCACGATTACTTCATCCGTTGAGGTCTTATGTTTGAAATGGTAACCGTTGTTTTTGGTCAAGGATGATAGGAGGTCAAGCAGTAGATTGAAAACTATATTGAAAAGGAGAGGAGAGATGCAGCATCCTTGAAAGACGCCCACAGCAAAAACGAAGGGTTCTGATGACCATTCTTTCCCTTCGATTGTGGCTACCAAGAGTTCGTAATATAAGAAGATTATGCGTGCAAACATAGGGGGCACGTGGTACCACCAGAGAGCGAACTGGATCAAGTTGTGATTTACGCTTTTGGAAGCGTTTTGTAGGTCAATCCATGCTATGACCAGTTGGCGATAGTGATCTTTTGCATTTCTGATGGTAGCCTTTGTGGTAGCAATGTGTTCGGGGCATCCTGCAACGTTACGGAGGAAACCATTTTGTTTTGCTCTGTCAAAGTATTTGTTATCCAGCAGAAAACTCTCTAGGCGTTTTGACCACAAAGAGAAAAATACCTTACCCGAGCAGTTTGTCAGAGCAATCGGACGATAGTTTGAGGCCTGAAGTGGATCGCCGTCCTTATGAAGGAGGGAGATAGCAGCGTGGGCCCAGCTGTTAGCTACATCAGTTGTCCAACACTTGACAATGAGTTTGTGTAAGAAAGATAAAGCGGTGGGAAGTCTCTTGTAAACAAGGTAGCTAATACCATCTCTGCCAGGGGCTGCACCATTACGCTTAGCAAGCACAGATCTTTTGGTTTCCAAGAAGGACGGTGGCTTGAGGTCAAAGGGGACAGTTGGTAGAGGTGGGCGAACCACTTCAGGTAAGGGCACGTAGGTTTGTTCACGATTAGCGTCTTTGTATAGGTTGGGAAAGTAGGAATCACAGTCTTCTTTGGATAGGGAGGAAGTGGTTTGGGTTGAGGGGGGATGAAACAGATTTTTGGCAAACTTATGAAGGTCAGTTCGGAAGCGTGTATTTGCTTGTCGTTGAGCGGAGGTTAAAGTTGCTTCCTTGAGGCGGAGGCGGTTACCGGTCTTCAATAATACTCGCCAAGTTTTTTGCAGGCTTTTTGCAGCATCAGCTGGAATCAAACCTGCCCTTTTGAGTTCTCGCAGATGTCTCTTTTGGACCAGTTTTTGTTGTCGGTTTTGCGTGAGTTCTGTTAGGAGCCGCATTACGTGGCGGTTTTTGCGCTCATGAGTTTGTTCTTCTGTTTTTGTTTGAGGTACCCGTTGTGATATGAAGTCGTAGAGATATCTTTCAAATTTCGCTACTGCTTCGTCACACGACAGGCGTTTGATGAGAGAGGAGGGGAGGATGAGAGGGAGTGCGGATTGGAGTTCTTCTTCAATGCCTTTCCATTCGCTTGGTGTTGATGGCAATACCAGGCGTTTTCTTCTTTCGGTTGGTTCTTTCGGGGCACTTCTTCTCCGATGGACGAAATGGGAGTATGTCTCGGCGTCAACACAGTGGGTGGAATCCAGGTTGATAATGCCGGGTTGCGACTTGTAGTCCGGATGGACGTGCGCTTTTGGACTCTTCTTTTCGAGGAGGCCCGAAAGATCTTCGTAAGGGTGAACATGAGCAAAATCTTCTCCAAGGGGTTCAGGCGGTGGAGAGCACGCACTGGGAGGGTGACGGCGGCCACTCCGGAGGGAATAGCGGTGCGTCGGTAAGTTTTCGCATGTAGTTTTTGTAACTTACGGCTTAACGTAGGGGAAGCAAGCCTCTTTGTGTAAGCCAGGGTTGTCAGCCCAAGAAGAAAAAGGAGAAAGGTTTGGTTGCCGCGCTTTATCGCCGCGACGGGGTCACATATGGATGAGATGTCGCAAAGGAATGTAGTCCTTGCAAAGGAACGCAGTTTCACATCAAACAGTAATTTGTGTACTGTGCATGTGTCCGGGATGGGAATCACGGGTAGACTGTGTTCTGGAAAAAAGAAGAGGAGGAAGGACGTTGAAGAAAAAGGCAATTTAGGAATGGAGAGTGGGGAGGATAAGGAAGAAGAGAAAGAAAAGGAAGCCGTTAATCCAAGTGTTTTGAGCACCGTAAGCTTGCGCAAGCTACAATGATGACATTGTATGAGGCCTAAACCCCCGAAGGGACCTAGCCCGGGCTATGCAACACTGGACGGCTATGACGGAATGCAGTCACCGATACGGACTAGAGGAAGATTAGTCCAATTTTTGACTGCACAGGAGCGATAGATCGCAAAAGAGCAACGAGCTACGCAGGAC
>WBZZ01005226.1:37500-45000 GCA_019918135.1 Paulinella micropora
ACAACACAACGACATGGCCTCGGAACCAACGCAACAACATAGCCTCGGAACCCACATCGACATAGCCTCGGAACCCACACAACAACAGAGCCTCGGAACCAACACAACAACATAGCCTCGGAGCCAACACAACGACATAGCCTCGAAACCAGTGGGAAGAGGCCCAACCACCTCCTCTTCTCGTGGGGTGCCATACTGTGCACCCCTCCATAATAATAATAAAATAATAATAATAATAATAATAATAATAATAATAATAATAATGATGATGATGATGATAATAATGATCATAACAACAACAGCAACAGCAACAACAACAACAACAACAACAACAACAACAACAATAATAATAATAATAATAATAATAATAATAATAATAATAATAATAATAATGATAATGATAATAATAGTGCTTCTCTGTCAATGGCTGATGCAAATCTGCACATGCGCCTCCATCGTCTCACCCGTGAGGGGAGTACGAAGAATTGACGATAGGCTCTAATGACACCCCCGCAAGGGCAGTTCCAACACTTCCAGACGGACCGGTATGTTCAATGAAAATACTGGTGGCACCGACGGGAATCGAACTAGCGACAGGGCCCAGATGGTAGAACTTGACCACTGGGCTATCACGGTGTCCAGATAATGATAATAATAATAATAATAATAATAATAATAATAATAGTGTATCTCCTGCCAATTGCTGAGCCAAAAGGCCATGTGCATCCAGTCCTCCATTCCATAAGGAAAGTCTCCACACCAATCGGTGGAATAAAGGAAGTGACGGCATAGAACATTACTCTAGGAGCTTTATACCAATCAGCCCATGGAAAGGACCGATGGCCTATGTACTCCCTAAATAATAATAATAATAATAATAATAATAATAATAGTGCTTCTCTGTCAATGGCTGATGCAAATCTGCACATGCGCCTCCATCGTCTCACCCGTGAGGGGAGTACGAAGAACTGACGATAGGCTCTAATGACACCCCCGCAAGGGCAGTTCCAACACTTCCAGACGGACCGGTATGTTCAATGAAAATACTGGTGGCACCGACGGGAATCGAACTGGCGACAGGGCCCAGATGGTAGAACTTGACCACTGGGCTATCACGGTGTCAATGAAAATACTGGTGGCACCGACGGGAATCGAACTGGCGACAGGGCCCAATAATAATAATAATAATAATGATAATAATCATAATAATAATAATAATGATAATAATAATAATAATAATAGTAATAATAATAATAATAATAATAATAATAATAATAATAATAATAATAGACTTATCAGTCAATTGGCCTTTGATCCTGTCGGACATGTGCCTCCATTGGTAGCACGGGGCCGTTCGGTGACGCGGCTCCGCTCCAAAGACTCGACTGGCGGTGCAATGTGCAAATGAGCGTGCTGTGCATGTGCAAGTGGGTGCAAGGAGTGAGAGGAGTTATCTGCCGAGAAGAAGTCCGCGACGCTGCGCTGACCTCCACCTACAACAGATCTAGCCAGACATTCTACCTGACTAGGCCTTCCCCTCCTTCTACCCACCTCCTGAACGACCGTGAGGTCGATCACCTCCTCCTCCTCCTCCGCCCCCTCTGCCTCCCTGATCTGCGCCTCCAACTCCTCCCACTCCTTCCAGATGGTGGCAACAAACCTTCCTAACTCCTCCTCCACCTCTTCTGGGACAGGGATAAACAAAACGCCGAGCATCGCCGCCATCTTTTCATCCTCCCCCTTCAGCCATTCCTCTTTGAAGAGCCTCATCTCCTCCTCCGCCTCCCGCAGTTCCCTGTGATAAAGCCCTCCTCGATTCAGCATGAGGGGCTGCCGGGCTTGCGCCTCATCGATAAACTTAAACAGTGCCTCACGAGAGCTCGCAAACGTTGGGCAATGCAGCAGGAAGTGACGTAACGACTCGTTAACCTCAGTGCCACACAAGGCGAAACAGCTTGAGCAGTCCGGCGAGCATGAGCCAAATTTGGATCGGTAGAGGCGAAGGCGATTGTTGCAGCTCAACAATCGCCTTCTGATAAGGTTGTGACTTCCCCCCTCCAGCGCCCGCCAACGTGGGAAAGCAGAGCGGGAAGACATCTGGCTAAGCAGCACCCTAAGCCCATCAGAGGGCTTAGCCTGCCGCTCCCAGCCAGCTACTTCCTGCCGGACAGACCATTGCTTTACCACCTCGTTCCAGTTCGCCAGAGCGGCCCGCCAGTCCTTATCATCTACCGTGCCATCTTCGTTCACGACCCGCTTGAGCGCATCCAAGCCCTCCCGCAGCCTGTGATCTGCTAAGATCAAATTTTCCGTATCTTCCTTCCATTTGCACCGACCCGTGTTGTAAAGCCTGCGCGTTAGCGCTGTGTTGCCCAGTAACTCGATGCGCCCTAGGAACCGAAGCCGGGCCGCCTTGGCAAGGATGCTAAAACTCGGCGTGCGGCCTAAACCCCTGGTGATGCAGCCGCTTGTGCGCGTACCAACACCCAAGATGACCCGCAGGGGCGCTACCAACGCGCCCTCCAGCTTACTCAGCTTGTTGGCGCCCGGCAGATCCCAAAAAGCCGATGCGTAAAGCAACTTTGCGCCAACCATTTGCTGCCAATTCATCAGCCGAAGACGCGCTGGAACTTCGTGGGCAATCCAGAGGGGGTAGTAGGCAGCCGTTCCCGCTACAGTGATTTCCGCCGCCCGCTTCGCTTGCGGTTTATCGGAGAGAGTGTCCGTGAGCAGAACTCCCAGGTATTTGTAGTGGTCGGTGACGTTGAGAACCTTGCCCCGGAACCTCACGCATGGGGGCGACTTTTTTGACTTGGCGTGCCCGTATATCGGCATGACTTCCGTCTTGCCCGGTTTCAGGTTGATTTCAAGCCGATAGTCCTCCACGAATGTCGCCACGACATTTACAATCTGTTGAAGCTCCGTGACACTATGCGCAATTACCGCAACGTCGTCGGCGTAAAGCAGGGTCCGTATGTCTTCGATGCGGTTGAGGTCCTCGATCTCCAACTCTTTCGCGATTCGGACCGTTAGCTCATCCATGAAGACGTTGAACAGCGACGGTGACAACGGCGACCCTTGCTGAACTCCCATCTCTTCCAGCACTTCACCAGTGAGTTCGCCATCGACTAGCACTCGCGATGACGTTCTTCGGTAAAAACGCCGCAGAATGCGATAGAACTTGCCCTGTACCCCCATCTGGGTTAGCCTCTGAAACGACCCGGCCCGCCAAACCGTAGGGAATGCCTTTCTCAGATCCACGAACAAGAACGGAGGCCAGCTTGTTGTCTAAGGCGCAGACGCTCCTTAAGGACAAAAATCTGGTCCCCCGTACTACGTTTTGGCCGGAACCCACCCTGCTCTGGGAGAAGCCTGCCCGGCTGATCGATGAAAGCCGTAAGCCTCGCCGCCATAAGGGACAGATACATCTTACCCAGACAAGCTCAGAATCGCGATGTCTCTCCAATTTTCCGGATCGGTTGGGTCGCCTCCTTTTGGGATGTTAACGATAATCGCTTTGCCCCAGTCGCTGGGGGTGTATTCGCACGATTTCAACCAGTTGAAGAAGCGCACCAGAAAGCTCACAATCCGCGTGCCTCCGTACTTGAGCATCTCGTTCTTGATCTTATCCGGTGAGCACGCTTTGTGATTCTGGAGATTTTCCTGGCAGAGCTCCACTTCTTTCTCGGTGTAATCATAGTCCAGCGGGCCCGTCTCAGTCCGGATCTCCTCGGCTTGCGCCATGGCCTCATATTGGTCGCGCAGGTTGTCGTTATACTCGAAGGTTTCGCGGGCCTTCCGCTCGGGCTCAATCCGCGCTGCTTCCTCATCGGAACCGACTTCCTCTACACATGCATCCTCCAAAAACTGGTTTTCTTTGGGGACCACCATACGTCGGCGGTATTCTTCCCATTCTTGTAGTTTTTCCCGGAGTGTGCATGCCAGAGTGCCATCGGGCTTCCGAACAGGAGCAGAAGCTTTGGACCGCCGAACCCCGCCCAAACGCTTTGACAGCTTCCAGTAGGTGGCCATGGTAGCGCTCCTGAAGTTGGCAGCGGTGTCATTCTGGACCCGCTTCCACGCTTGCTCCTTCTTCTCCTTGCATAACCTTCTGACCGCCTTCCTCGCTTCTTTATATCTTTGCCAGGCCTCTCGGTTGGCCTCATTCCTTCGCCAGAGGCCGTATGCCTCTCTCCGTCGCGCAATCGCTTCCCTAAGACTCTCATCAAACCATGCATTAGTAAACCCTGGCCTAATCACCCGAACTCCCAAGACCTTCGCGGCTGCGCCCGTGAAAGCTCGGACCACTAAGCTAGCGACCCTATCTACCTCCTGCTGAAGCTCATCCGGGTCCTCCACTGCTGATAGATCTGGGAGGCCATCTGGCAACAGCCCCGATATACCAGCTGCAAAGGTCTCGTCGTACTTCAACCTAAGCTTAGACAGCTCACTCTCCTTACCCTCAACTACCCTGCCTATCAAGCGCTCTGCCTTGAATGCTTTGTACCTCTTTACCTGCTTTTTGGGGGGTGGCTGTCCCCCCCAGACCAGTTCCGCCCACACAGCTTTGTGGTCGGTATCAAGGTCTACCTCGTCGACGCCGAAGCTTGCCTCCTCCGCCAGCTCGGAAGAGACGCAGATGTAATCCAGTAGATGCCTTCGTCCACCTACATTTTCCTGCCTAGACCACCAATATTTGTCCCCCCGTGGTTGCGAAAACCCACTGAGATTGCGCAACCCCGTGGCAACAAGCATCGCAGCCAGCAACTCACCATTCTCACTCCTAACCCCTCTACCCCTCTCATCTATCTCGCCAAAGGGGCCCACCACTCCCTCCTCCCGCGCTATTCTGGCGGGCCCCAGCTTAGCATTAGCATCACCAACCGTAACCACATGACCTTTGGTGGCGAAGTAGGAGACGGCCGCCTGCCACGCCTCATAGGCTGCAATAGATTCCTCTCGTTGATTTTCTTGGGGGAAGTAGCCGTTGCCGACGAACACATCCGACGCCGTCGCGCTCCCAGACGACAGCCTCACCCACAATTGCTGTGGGTGTGGAACAGGCGCCTGTACAATGGTAGCGCACGGTGCCAGATAGTTGGCCACCAACGTCAAGACTCCCCCCAAGAGATGCGAGCCCGCACCAGTTGCAGCCGCTTTGCCGAGGACTGCGAAGCCGTCGACTTGGAGCTTCTCCACCTTCTGCGACGATAGGTTGTGCTCCTGGACTCCGACGATCACCCAGCCTCGCTCCTTGTAGTGCTCCGGCCATTCCCCAAAGCCTGGGCTATCCGCACCCACTTTGCCTTGCCAATTATGTGAGGCCACCCTCAGTGGGAAGCCTTTCACAAATTGGGAAGAACGAAGCTGGTGCCGATGCCTGCGCTTCGGTTGAGCCCGCCTGGAGCCCTCCGCCACCCTCCACGGCCCATCCTGCATCCTCCGCCCCAGCTCCTCCAGCTCCCGCATCCCGCCCCACTCCGCCAAGGGAGATTCACCGCTTGAGGCTTCGCCCTGGGGCTCGTCGACTTCCATGTCAAGCACCCAGTAGCCAAATCCCTGCTTGCGAAGCTCCCTCTGCATCTCTACATACTGGGCACCCCCCCGTGCAGCCCGCTGCTTCTCTCTTTCCCGGAAAGTCCTACCCGTCGCAACGTGAACCTTTCCCGTGAAGAACTTACGCTCCCGCAGCAGCCGCACCATCTTCTCCGCCTCCTCACAAGACGCACATTTAATCCGCAAATGTCGCCCCCTACCTCTGCCCGCGAATTCCACCTCGACTTCCCCGAGACCGAGAATTCGGAGCTCTCGCGCCATGACCACTGTCTGAGAGACATGCGATAGCCCCCATACTATTCAACATCTCTTATCCAGCTCATTTCGTACCTTCCTCCGCCACCTCCTCGGTGGCGGTACCGCTTGCCACACGCCGTGACCAGACCTTTCCGGACGTGACTTCTCTTCCGAGGTTGGGGAGGGTGATAGAGATGCAGCAGGATTGCTGGCTCTACGTGATTCAGGTTGCCCGTCAGGTACGCGAGCACTCGACCACCCCACCCCGGCCGAGTAGCCATCGCCACCCGCAGGCGCACTCCCACGGGGAACGTCTAAACCTGAAGGATTACCGCCTTGACCCATAGGGCCAGCACTAGCTGCCGCGCTCTTCGCATAAGAACCTGACATAAGTGGTATGGGACCCCGGTGCCGCGTTGATCGAGTTGTAAACTCGATAAATGAGGACCCAGGTGGGGTTATTTAAAGCTCAACCCTTAAAAAGCATACGTGTACGTATGTATAGGAATACACACAAACACTCACCTGCATCCGTAACCAGGCACGAGGCAGGACCCGCTGTGCATCATCGAGGTAGGTGTCGTGGCAAACCACCCTGCGTCCGATAAACGCTGCAAGTGAGTCATCTACCGAGGGCACAGAGTGACAGGCTCGTGCACGTGTACCCACCACCCCATAACCCTCCGCCAGAGCAACCCCATGGCATCCGCAGGATGAGCACGAAGAGTGCTGAGAGAGAGGGTGAGCCAGGAGCCCCACTCCGGTCCGTCGTTACTTTGGTCATTTAGTCGTTTCAAGGCTTGTGGTAAGGTGTAGGGCCTCTCGCCTTCGTACAAACTCCGACCGACAGTAGTTTGGTTGACCATCCTTCGCGGTGACCCTCTGAACACAACCCCCTCCCCCAGTGCCCACCCCTTGTGATTCCAGAGGCCACCCCGAGCCAAGAGCCATGAGTATGATGAGCAACTCACATGAGTTACTCTCAGTAATTGGGACCCGTCTCATAAATCAATGGAACGCTTATCGTGCGCCCCTCATAGGCTCAGCCCGCCCATGTGAAAGCTAGGCCTCGCCCAAAGCAAAGCAAAGCAAAGCAACAACAAAAAAAAAAAAAAAAAAAAAAAAAAAAAAAAAAAAAAAAAAAAAAAAAAAAAAAAAAAGAAAGAAAGAAAAAAAAAAGAAAAAAAAAAAAAAAAAAAAGAGAGAGAGAGAGAGAGAGAGAGAGAGAGAGAGAGCGAGCGAGAGTGAGGCCGCCGTGGCTCGCCCGCAATCCAGCTGGGTGCACCTCGTCACAACCACTCATCGGCGTGAGCTCATAGCTGTGTGCGATATAGGTACAAGAGCAAGAGGAGAAACAGTGTGCCAGCGTGGATGTGTGGGTGAGGCAGTGCGGTGAGGCAAAGCAGCGATGCCAGTCGAATCCCTGGAGACGGAACCTAGCATCAAAAACATCGTATAAGTCTACCCCAGGCCTCCATCCACCGAGTGGTGAGCTCGATAAAAGAAGACCCGAGTGGGGCTATTTAAAGCTCAACCCTTAAAAAAGCATAAACATGTACGCCGCCAGGAACCCAACAACAATAACATAGCAGCCAGGAACCCAACAACAATAACATAGCAGCCAGGAACCCAACAACAATAACATAGCTTCCGTAACCAGCCTTCAGGAACCCGCCTCAGTTACCCGCCCCCATAACCAGGCCAGAG
>WBZZ01005226.1:62500-65000 GCA_019918135.1 Paulinella micropora
CCCCTTTGACCTCAAACCACCGTCCTTCTTGGAAACCAAAAGATCTGTGCTTGCTAAGCGTAATGGTGCAGCCCCTGGCAGAGATGGTATTAGCTACCTTGTTTACAAGAGACTTCCCACCGCTTTATCTTTCTTACACAAACTTATTGTCAAGCGTTGGACAACTGATGTTGCTAACAGCTGGGCGCTGTTTCCCTCCTTCATAAAGACGGCGATCCACTTCAGGCCTCAAACTATCGTCCGATTGCTCTGACAAACTGCTCGGGTAAGGTATTTTTCTCTCTGTGGTCAAAACGACTGGAGAGTTTTTTACTGGATAACAAATACTTTGACAGAGCGAAACAAAAAGGTTTCCTCAGTAACGTTGCAGGATGCCCCGAACACATTGCTGCAACAAAGGCTACCATCAGAAATGCAAAAGATCACTATCGCCAACTGGTCATAGCATGGATTGACCTAAAAAACGCTTTTGGAAGCGTAAATCACAACTTGATCCAGTTCGCTCTCTGGTGGTACCACGTGCCCCCTATGTTTGCACGCGTAATCTTCTTATATTACGAACTCTTGGTAGCCACAATCGAAGGGAAAGAATGGTCGTCAGAACCCTTTGTTTTTGCTATGGGCGTCTTTCAAGGATGCTGCATCTCTCCTCTCCTTTTCAATATAGTTTTCAATTTACTACTTGACCTCCTATCATCCTTGACCAAAAACAACGGATACCACTTCAAACATAAGACCTCAACGGATGAAGTAATCGTGCACGAAGCTGCCTATGCTGACGACCTCAAACTACACAGCCGATCCACGAAACACTGTCAATCGTCCATCAACATGATAGACAAATTTCTGACATGGACCAGAACAATGGCCGCGAAACCGCCCAAATGCAAAAGCCTTGCTTTCAAATATTGGACTAAAGCCGACGACCATAAGGGTCTCAAACGATTAATGCCGATTTCGTTCCCACCTTTCGACCCCGCCCTGACTATTACTGGCAAACCAATTGACTTCATCGCTGACAAGCCTTTCAAAGACCTCGGATGGATTGTCTACCATGACCTCAGCGAAAACGAACAACGAGCAGAAATCCAAAAGAAGTTCATTCTATCTATGCAAGCCATCGATAGCTGCTCGATCAATGGTTTTATGAAACTTTGGCTCTACCAACATTATGCTGTCCAGTCACTTGCCTGGCCATTTCTCATTTATGACCTCTGCTTATCTTTCGCCAAAACCCTTGAAAAAATTGCGAACCGCTTCCTCAAAAAATGGGCCAATCTACAAAAGAGCTCTGGTCTCTTGCCTTTACCGCCCACGCTCGAAATTCGGTCTACAGCTCCAGTCCATCGTGTCTTTTTATCAGCAACTTCAAATCAACCGTGCTCAAATGCTGAAGTACTGCCCAGATAAACACCTCTATGCGATGAACCTGACGAAACACGAAACGTTTCGAACTATCTGGAAACCAGAGCCTGTGCTCGAAAAGCTTGAGGCACAAGTTGATTTTGAATTCAAACATCGAGGCCAATCCGATCATCTCGGACTTGGGCATGGTCGCTACCCAAAAGAACATTCCATCACAGACCGCAAAGACAGGATTTTAGAATTAGGTGCTGAGACACTACTTGAGACAACCACAGTGAATAATATGGACAAAGCCATGCAAGGGTGCTTTCTTCGTTTTGAAGACGCATGCCCCTTTCACCTCTCCTGGACTCGCCTCATCGGAACCCGTAATCCCCGTTTAATCTCTTGGGTCATCAACGCAAGCACAAACTCGGTTATTACCCCCGACCTTAGACGTCTGTGGGGAATCATTCCCAACAACAAGTGTGCTCTCTGTTCTGGTCAAGCACATTTATGTCACATCCTCTCCGGTTGCCATGTTGCCCTCAAACAAGGCCGTTATACCTGGCGTCACGACTCTGTGCTCTGCACTATTGAAGCTCCCCTTCAAAAACACATCGAGAGCCATAACAAACGCTCCCCTATAGACCAAAATGAATCAAAGTCTATGTTTGTGAAAGAGGGCGAGCAGAAGCCTAAGGGGCAGTCATTTCATCGAAACCCAATACACCGGTTCTGAGCAAGCCTTTCCTGTCCACATCTGTGTCACTGACCTCCGCCCCGATATTGTTGTCTGGTCATTGTCTACCAAGAAGTGTATACTGGTCGAACTCACGTGCCCGGTCGAGGAAAACATCCTTGACGCACGAGCCTACAAGACCAGCCGATACAATGGGCTCAAATCTCAAATCGAGGACAACGGATGGACCTGCCACCTTCGACCAATCGAATGCGGGGTCGAATGCGGGGCTCGCGGCATGGTATCGTTCTCTGTTCATCGATGTTTCCGCGCCTTGGGTTTTTTCCATCCCCAATCCAAATCCCTTTGCTTCAAGCTATCGTCCTGCGTAGCTCGTTGCTCTTTTGCGATTTATCGCTCCTGTGCAGTCAAAAATTGGACTAATCTTCCTCTAGTCCGTATCGGTGACTGCAT
>WBZZ01005226.1:70000-82500 GCA_019918135.1 Paulinella micropora
AATACCTGTAACTCTATGACTAAATATAGAATAGAGTAAAAAATTTAATAATTCGCAACCGAATAATTCGGATAAATGGCGAAGCCCTCGACGTGCCCATTTTCCACGATATTACGATTCATAACCGGTACTACTTTTTTAAGCCGTATAATATTATCGTTAGGGGTGACACTGGGAAATGCCTCTCTGTTTCCTTTTTGTTGCTTGGCTCTGACAGTCTCCTACATTTTCCGCCATACTGGTTTCCTCTCTTTGTAGAGGAGGAAGATTAGGTTATTTTCAGAGTGCTGTGGAATTGGCCCTCAAGGATAAATACCCCGGCTTACATTAAATAATATCTTTTGATTATAACCGACAAAAGTGGAGTCCCAGCCTAGATTGTATCCTCCAAATTTCAATTCAACAATTTGAAAAAAGCCACTCCCCTAAGCAAAGAAAGAAGGAAAGGTAGTGGAGGAGTGTAGGAAAGGAGTTGGGGAGGTGTTAGCAGCTTGCAGTGCAAATAAACACTTGAACAGTGAAATCTTGCACAGAGGCTCACAAAGCGGCACGGCAAGACACTCGTTGTGTGTACCGTGACGATTTTGACACCTCAAACAGTGTGATTGGAGAGTGTAAGGTGCATAGAAAGTGTACTGTGGGACAGAAACATTAGGGGGCTCACTAGTGTGATTGTCGCACACTGTCGAGCCAGAGGAGTGCTTAATTAACAAACACACAGAAGGAGAAGGAAAACCGCACCCTCCTATCAGTTCTGTCAACACTCCTACACGTATACCTACACATACTCCTCACGAGGAGAATAACCAACAATTACACGCTCTGACTCTTGTTTGTACTGCCGCAAACACGTAGCACATACAAACGTTGTTGACACGTCAACATGTACAAAGAGGCAGAGGAAAAACAAACAAACAACACACATACAGAATCCTATTCCTTTGGCGTAAAACCTGTTTATACAAACAACACCAAAGAAGGTAGCCATCTCTCAAAGGGGTGGTAGGCCAGTCTATTAAGACATAGGCCGGGGATATTGAATGTAAATTGCAGACGGGGAGGCTGTGTTTTGGGAACGATTTTTATTTTTGTTCACAAACAACGAAACATACACCCCACATCACACTCAAACACTCCAAACGTGTTGTGTGGTGTCATATAGGTCAGCAAGGACAAGAACTCGGATACCGAGTGGCTTCCAAGACAATCGACAACAAGTGTGTGAAGAGTCTACAGCACTCGGTACATACACACACAAGAACATAGACGACAACACTCATAAACCTACCTACCACAATCGGACAAGACAAACGAAGGCTGTTCTTTGAGTTGGAAAAAGACTCCTTCTTGAAAAAGGAAAGGAATAATGTGATCCATTGGGCAGAGCCCAGAAGGAATCATCGAAAACCTTTTTGTACTTTTTCTGTTGTGTCATCAGAAAGGTGGTTACAGAGTCGCAGGAAATTTGTTGTGTATTGCCAGGGTGCACACGTACACATCGTCTGGCTTGGCAGAAAGAGCAGCAAGGCTTCCCCCGACAGAGGGGGGGGGTGAGTCCACCAATCCCTTGACTGTTATCTGTTGATTGTTGTGTTGGGTGTAGGTTGGTTGTGTGTTGTATAACATCGTGCTTGACACAAGCATTGACGACACAGTGAACAGAACACACGACAACAAAAACAAACACACAACAGCACACTCACACACACGAGAACATACGACTCTGCTGGTTTTAACCCTTCAGGGGCACACTGAACATGGCGTGGATAGGCTCTACAACGAGATCATCCATCGCTATAAAACTCGACATGTCTGACGATGCAGACGGTAACGACACGCCCGCCACAGGCGGCGGTTTTACCACTCCCGCAAGGGGAGGAGGTCGAGCACAGGAGGAACCTGTCCCTCGCTCCCCATGGAGAGGGCCCGACAATAGGCTGGTAATTCCGGCTCGTGCAATTCAAACGAAGGTCGTGCTGGACCGATACCGAGGCCCAGCCGAGGGATGGCCAGGCAACCCTCTAGATGACATGGAACATGGAACAAACCTAAACGACAACTCGATGCATCTTTTCCCGAATAATATGTACGAGGAGGCGACTTGGTACAGGTGTGTGTTCAAGGAACCCTCGATACAAGGAGCTATTGGACTAATGCATTTGTTCAATCCGAGCCTTACGGCAAATGGTACCGCTACCATACATCATGTTATGGACCTCTACAGGGTTCTAGCAACCGTGCGTGACTCCTTATTAGACGAAGCGTGGCAGATAAACCACCAAAGGTATCCAGCTCTGCTGAATACCTTATTCGTCGAGAAAAAGGATCTGCAACCCTCTCTCACTTTTCCTTTCACACAGGACCCAGATAAAGAACTAGCTACAGACACAAAGTGGCCCAACTCGGCAGGGTTGCTGGTTTTTATCTCGGAGATACAAGCTTGGAATATAGTTTCAGCACGAAACCTGACTGCTGCGGTTGCAATTTGGAATCTCACCCTCACAGAGCACAAGAGCTGAAAGAAACAGCTTCTCCCCTCTGAGGACGATTCGACAGCAGCTGCCCAAGCCCGGGACACCCTTAACGAGCTGCTTGATACAATCGAACAGCATCAGTGGACCTGGGTGAGTAGGATGGCAACGAAGTTCAAATACTTCAAGGCCAACATGGTGTTTGAGAAGGCTATTAGAGGTGGTAAGGCGGTGGAAAAGAAAATCGCTCCCCATCCGGCGGTCGGTGCAATTTCCTCGCCATGTGCGAGTTGGTGGCACAGACCATCAGTACATCCTCCGAATTCGCCTAGCGAACGATGTTCATGTCACATATGGCAATGATGGCAGAGCAACCGTCGTCCCAGAGGGAACGACATTCGTCTTCTTCACAGGACGGTAGTTGTCCCGCCCCCGGGAAACCATGGGGGTGGCGGACACAACCGACCTCCAAACACCACGGAAGAACAAAAGAAAGCAAACGATAAATTGGTCGAACGAGCTTTGACTCGGCTCGACAAGGCCACAACTTTTGACTATGGCAAGTATAACCCGCAAGTTAATATTGATTATGGCGAAGGTATCTTGCTTTTGTTGGGCTATACGTGTCTAGACAGCACGATTGGACAGTGGAGTTCAGTCTAACCGCTGCTGACACTAAACAGATATTAGCCAACAAAGCCAGTCGTTGGGCATCCCAAGACTTGTTAACGCACAAGTGGCCACAATGGGATGAGGAAGCGGGTCGATTGATCCAAGGGGGACAACTGAAGCCTCCCAGGCGACCTCATTACCTGCTCGAACAATTTGTAAAGGGAGCCAACTGGGGTTTCATGTGCAACCCGGTTATCGTCGCCGACCTGGTGTTGGCAATGGCACAACGTATGTGGGAAGCCGATGTGCCACACAACGAAATCGTGGACTTTCCACAAAAGTTGATCACGCCCCTTGTTCGTGCGGATTTGGCGATGTTACTGGTGGCAGTCCTTAAGGGCATCGCTAGAGCAACGACCACCAAAGGTCGAACAACAGGGGAGAGATACATTCAAAACGTCTTGTCACAGGCACAAGATGCCGATGACCGCGCATTCTCGCTTCAGAGTTTTCGCGTTGACCGATTGGTCGAAGTATCCGCGTGGGATGCAACTTTTGTGAAGAAGATCTTCGGCCCTAAATCGGACAAGGACGAACGTATGCGGAGAGCAAACATCTTGCTGCAAGCCATGCAGACTGTAGGATTGTCGTTGCCTGATCATCAGGCCAAGGCAAACGAACCACAGTTCGACATACTGTCCTTCGTCACATCCACCTCATGGGGAGACCACTCTTATACGGAGTCCAGCTCCTATCAGAGATCCCCCTCGAGTTCACCTAACCCATACTGGTCATCGTCGTCGAGCTCATCGAGCTCCTCGAACCCGTATTGGGGCCAGGGGCCGCGACATTCTCCAAACCCATACGCATCTACATCTTCTCCAGCGGGGGGTAGCCCTAACCCATATGCCCAACAATTCACTTCGGGATTTCATTCTCCACCACCGGTGGGCTTGACATCACCACCTCATACTTACCAGGCACCACAGTTTACCATGCCCGTCTACTCACCACCGCCCTTACCACCCCCCATGTTACCCCCCGCACCACCGCCGGTTGGCCAGACACAAGGGGCCCCGCCCTCACGTCAGCCGGCGACAAAGAAAAAGAAAACACGTACGATCCCACGGCAAACAAATCAACCTCTCAGCTCATTACCCATCGATCCTGGTCCGGCTCATTGTCCGTACGGGATACAGAGGTTAGACGACCTTGGCAACCCGCCAACGGTCAAGTATATTATTTTCATCACGCACTGGCTTTCAACTGCTTACCAGAACGTCGATTTTGGCTATGGCCCTGCCTCATGGGAAAGTCGTGTCAGCGATGGCACATTCCCGGGTACCCCGCAGCACCCAATAGCGATGAGACGGTACATACGCTGATACAAGGCGGGAGAGTCGAAGGTCAAAAGGCCGGAAGATGGCGATTGGGTGCCCTGCCCGCAACAGCAGGCACACATGAACTTGCCATTCCCGGACGTTGATGAACACAGGACAGGTCTCTCTGATGCCAAACGGGCACGTGGCGAGTTGGTGCGGAAGCCGAAATGCTCAAGAGCCAATTCCCGGCGGCGGACGAGTTCGCGGCATACATGCCCGGGCAGGAGACACTCCTAAGCCAGATGGGTAAGCCCACAGCACGCAAACGCAAACGCAAACGCAAGCAACACGTCACATGTGTTGTGCAGGCCAAGGCCAGCCAGCAGGACACAAGTCCTACAAGAAGCGCAAACTCAAGTCCTAGACAATCAACGGAAAGGACACACCCCGGGGCGCGTAAGCGGGTGCGTTTTGCACACCCCTTGGAAACGATAGGCACCGCAGCTGGTTGTCGGGACAGGCGCAGTAGTAACAGAAACACTAGTTAATAGGGTGAGGGTAACGGAGGCCACGCCAACGCCAGGTCAGGTGACACAAGCCGATATCGAGTCACCGACGGCTAGGGTTGCTGTGTCCCCACCCGCACCAGTAGTAGATAAGACAATAAGAATGGAGGCTACACCAACGACACAAGTCAGTATCGAGTCACCGACGGCTAGGGTTGCTGTGATCCCTTCTACACCACAAGTAGATAGTATTGCGGGGGTCACAGACCCCTCGAACACAGTCAATAGTACTGCTACGGCAGGGGTGAGCGAAGAGATAACAGAGGGGCACAACAGTAGTCGTGGCCGTACACCTTCACCTGAGGTGACGACCTTCCGCAACAATGGACAGGCGGACCCTCACCCATCTCCACCCGAAGACGATGTCGCACAGGCGGCTAGTGAGGATGTGGTAAAATGGACGGGCTAAGTTGCCGTGTCCGCACAGCGGACACCTGCGTAAGCAAGGCAGGTTCCATCCCAGTCGCCTCACTACAGAAAACAGCCCTTTTTGAGAACAAGGTGATTAACATGAAAGCCAGGGCAAAACAACAAATAGAACCTCAACGGTCTTTGCTCGGTCGTAATGTTCGACTAGCCCCGGGAACGGTGGCCGGTTCCGATATTAATCACCCGAATATACCGCATATTGACCATGCATTCCCCCCACACACAGACAACATGTATACTGCATCACCAGTCACAGCACAGAATTCTGTAGTGCTCCGGGCCCATGGCCCAAGCGTTGCTCCGGCAGTCGTTAGCCAGATGGGACTAACACCTTTGGTGGACTCGGACAAGCTTGGCGATGCCCAGCGTCGGATGGCGCGCAGGTATGCTGAGATGGAGCTGCAACAGGCACTCATCTCAACAGCCGCCAGGCTCCCTGCAGCGGAGGCAAGGGACATGAGCTACACCCGTCTATTTTGGCGGGAGCTCAACGCCCACCTGGACACCGGTAACAATAGCATGGCACAAATCACCTTCGCGGGTAAAAGATTTATAGATAAATTCGGAAAGTTATTCGATTTCACGCGCGAGGGGAGCTCGGATATATCCGGGGTGCTAACGACGGAAAAAGTGCGATCATTGGTCGTATTCCGTTGACGGTGGAATTCCCGACTGGCATGACATACAAAATACACGTCTTGGTGGTGCCAGACTTCCCAGGAACAAGAGTGCTGGGTAAACCTGATCTGAAGATGATGGAAGCTCAGCTTTTATTAGGGCAGGATGTTATTAAGTATGGAAGGGGCCGACATGTGGCGGAATACCCCATACTTAACCCTAGTCCAGAACGTCGATAGATCACCCGTATAGGGGGAGAGCGCAGGTGACCTTGATCCCACCCGCACCCCCGATACCGCATGATATACGGACACAGCAGCGTGTTACGCCCGCTGGCACAGCATTGGTATACACGAATGTTTATGTCCCGGAGCTGACCGGCCCATTGGCGGGCTGCGAGGATTTAGCATGCCCAAATCTTGCTGCTGCGGAAGCAGGATGAATCATGGCACGGCTTTGACCAAACCTACCTATATGGGGGTGGGCAGAAACGGCCACATGAATTCATAAGGGTCAAATCGAGCTTGGTTTTCCATGCATCTAAACGCCTCACAGAGGACGATAATGTGATGGAAAAGTTAAAGCTATGGTATAAGGGATCGGAGCCCATACAGCCCGAGAACCTGTCGAAGGTGCCGAAACTCCTGGCTGACAGGTTGGATCGGGGCGAAGACATCACCATTATACATCCCGATACACCCCACCGTGATGTGGTGGAGGGATGTATTGGATAGGGTGGTCGATGACCCAATACCGATACCTAGTCGACAGGCTAAACCACTCATGGCATTCCGATTAGGATCAAGGCAGGATGGTCTGGCATACAGAACCAAACTACTGACCCGAAAGGTGGATGACATGCGGGAGATTGCCTTTCAGATCTTTCCGGGGTTCTTTCACAAGTCGGCAGCGAAACAATACGCCGATATGTTAGTAAAACTTCAGGAATTTGCAACATGGGACAACCAGTCCACCACGCGATACCCAGGCAGGGACGCGAAGGATGAGGTTTAGGATCCGGACTCCATCTTAGAGTACCCGGATGACCCGAGAGACCAGAAACCGGTCGAAGAGATCATCGACGAAGTTGTGGCGACAGTCAGGGTCACCAGACTTTGTTCGGGATCTCAAGGCTCAGTTTCTGAAGAATAAGACACTTTTTGGATCCCTTGTAGCCGGCGGCGTGACGCACACTGCTGCTAAGATAGAGCGACAAGTGGGACAGACGATGCCTCGTCTCCGCGGATCGCGCCTTAGTTACTAGGAGGAGCAGATCTGCGAGGAAGTGATCCAAGATATGTTGGCTAAACGGCTAATAGAACCGTCATGGTCGGAGTACCGATCACCGGTTCGGCTTGCGCCAAAGCCGGACGGCAAGCAACGATTTTGTATCAATTACACGAGGCTCAATAAGATCATCGAGAGCGTTGAGGCACCAATCCCCCGTATGCGGGATGGCCTCAATCGACTCCGGGATGCTAAGTTCTTTACAAAGCTAGACTTGAAGAATGGATTCTGGAACATCCCTTGGGATGTGGAGAGTCGGGCACTGACGGCCTTCGCCGTCGGCAGGACTGTACCAGTGGACAGTCCTCTCGATGGGATTGAAAACTGCCCCGGCTATCTTTCAGGATTGCATGAATCAGGCTCTGTCCGACCCGAAGTATGGTGATCCGAAGTTCACCGAAACTTACGGACATACTAACCAGTATAGCTTTTGTTACATCGATGATATCGTTATTTATTCAAAGACAGAAGCGGAGCACCTGGCTCACGTGTCGGACATCTTGAGACGCCTAGAAGCCTTCGGCCTCAGGTTGAACCTAGAGAAGTGTTCGTTCGCTAAGGACCACATCGATTATCTAGGGTACAGAGTCAAGGATGGGGTAATAGTGTTGAAGCCGGAGAAGCGGGACGCTATCCGTACCCTTCCACGCCCAAACACACGCACAGCGCTGCACTCCTTCCTCTGTATGGCACAGGTGTACTCGGAATTTATCCCGAACTTCCAGGACTTTGTCAAACCATTACGGGACTTCTGCCTTCACGCCGACCCGGATGGCGAGTGGCCGCCAAAGGCGGCGGAGGTATACACAAAGCTGAAGGAGGCGTTGACACGAGACCCCCTCACAGAGGGCGGATCGGTCTTGGTTCTCCCCGACTTTGAGAAGCGTTTTGTTGTAGCAACCGACGCGTCGAAATACGCGGTCGGGGCCGTCTTACAACAATACGATTCTGACCACAAACAGTTGAGACCGATCATGTTCGTCAGCAAGAAGTTGACGCCCGAACAGGTCAACTACTGCACCAGACAACGCGAAGCGTTGGTGATAGTTTGGGCGTTCAGTCGGCTGAGGGAGTACTTGTGGGGTGCTCCGAACATGTTGGTTCAAACAGATCATGCCAACCTTAGATGGCTCATGGACAGAGAACATACGGGACGACGGGCCCGATGGCAGTCGGAGCTGGCCTTGTATGATTTCACCATCGAGTACATTAAAGGTAAAGAAAATACGGTCCCAGATAGCCTATCACGGATGCCTCGGGTGAAAGGCTCTGTAGGCGACGGATTAGACCGCTTTGCATTAGAAACTCCCACGGCCTGCCTAGTCGGATGGACAGCCGATGATGACTGGACGGCCACGGAGCATAGAGCAGATTTCAAAGACACGTTGCCGGCGGGGATGGCATACATGGCCACCAACGCGCAAAGCTGGACACCGGGATATAGACCCGATTCTCAAGCTGAACTGTTGGACCAGCTGCAATGCATACGTCGCGTGTGCTGCGCGCAACACGAGGCTGAGGACTGGCAAGACCTGCTGGAGGAGATCGACACCCAGTCGGACATCCTCAGCGAGGGAGATATAAAGCCGGGTCAGACCCATGAACATGAACACTCCTTTAACGCATTTTCCGCGGATAAGACGCAGTCGTTCTGGGTACCCCAGCATGTTCACCCTGAACGGTCGGCGATTATCGCGGCTGCCGAGCAAACACATCGAACAAGGGGGCCTATACGCCTAGTCACCAGTGCTCTCCAGTTGGACGACATGGATATGACGGTGGCGAGCCCCGAGGTATTTGGTCAGTTGGCGAAGAGCTCTAAGGAATGGGGCCCCTTCATTGCTCACGCTATTGACCCGATAGCAAATCCTGAGACGAGAGAAATAAGAGCCCATAAGAAAACGATGACCTGGCATGATAACCTCCGGTGGTATAAGGGGGCAGGCGGTAAGTGGAAAAAGACGCCTTCAAAGTGGACAGTCTATCACCTCTTTCGGGACATCGAACTCTTGATCACATCTAATTTCTTGTACTTTGTTTCCTGTCTGTCTCTCATAAAATGCTACCGCCTGCTTAATGCAGTCAATAAATTCGTTCTTATGTGCAAGATAATAATCCGTAATAAACAACGAGTAATCTTCAGTGACCGAAAATTTACGTCTCTTACCGTGTATTGACCGTGCTGACCACGTTCCGGTGTCTATGTGTAATACTACTCCTGGCTTACTAGCTCTCTCTATCTCATTAACTTTAAACCTAGGCAATTGCTTTGCCTTACCTATCATGCATGATTCGCAAAATTCTACTTTCTTCTCATCTCCTACTAGCTTTATGCCTAATGCATTTGCCAGTGCTCTCATCTTCTTAATGCTATAGTGTCCACATGCATAATGGAACAATTCTATGTCTACCTTTCTAATCACACCAGGCTTGCAGGGATAAGACGCATACAGCGTTATCTCCCCTGTTTTGCCTTCTGTCTGCCTCCGCTTCTGTCTTTCTCTCTTGGGGTTTCCCTCCCCTTTTACCCCATCACTTCTCTTTTCTTGTTCTGTGGGGGTTCATAACGCTCATTTATGTCCAATAGGGTGTCAAATTCATCGTCCCATCTATAAAGAAGGGTTGACATGAGCCTACCTCTTACCAGTACGTCTCTCTCCTCTAATCTTATGGGGTGTTTGAGTATGACTAGCTGTCCATTTTGGTGAATGATAGACCGGTGATGGGTATTATCCATCCTGCCGGTTGAGGCAATATTCACGGGTAACCTGGCGTCAAGGAGCATTGGCCTTGACACCGTAATTGGCCTACCGTGTCCATTTATGCGCGTCACTCTTGCCGTTCCCTCCTGCCCTATCTCACACTCTCCATTACCTGTAATTAGCTTGACAGGGGGAACGGACTTAATGTCGTGTAACATTTCAGGGTTGCATGCTATGTCTTGTGACGACCCGCTATCCTGAACTATCGTGCTTTTTCTGTCTCGCCCCCCTTCCCCATCTAACACTAGTGCGAAGTTCTGTTTGCTGTTCTTGTGTTGTGATGGTGCTGGTGGTTGTGTGGTGTTGCTGGTTTGGGTTTGTGTTGGCGGGGATAGTGTTGTGCGTGCTGCGTGTGCAATATACACTCCCTCTATTGCTCTCACCACATCTGTCAAGAACTCATCCAGCACTAACTTCCCTTCACTCACTCTCTTTACCTCACCACTGCTTTCTCTAATGCATGTTGTTGTGAGTTGTTGAGCGAGCTGTTCTATGTGTTTGAAAGTGATGATGGGTGGCGTGTTGGTGTGTGGTTGGGTTTGAGGTTTTGGACCAGTTTGTGGTGTTGGGGTTCCCGCTGCGCCTTCACGCTGCTTCGCCTTGGCCTCCCCGGTCCCTACGGCAACACTGGGTAGTCCGGCAGACGCCGGCTCCCACTCTTAGCGTGAGTCTTCTTGATAATGCAGTGTTTTTAAAAAAATATTTCTTAACATTGCCCTTCCGCGTAAATGTTAGAAATTCCGGGTCGACATCACTATCATCTAAGCATGATGCCATTGCCATATCATGCATGATCTCATCTGAACATCTAGAGTCATTGTCACTGTCATAGTACGACTCCTCCATCCCTTCCTCTCCTTCTTCTTCCTCACTGCTCTCTCTTTGCATTGTTGTGCCATCTGTTTGCGTGACATGAGTGGGTGATGCGGTGTGAGGTGTTTGTGTGGTGGAGGTGTGTTTTTGTGGTGATGTCTCTACACGCCTGCTCCCCCTCACTTCCTTTTTCACTCCCTTTTGCTTACTCTCTCCCTCCCTCTGTGGAGATTGGTTGGTGAATGTGGTAGCAAGGTTGTGTGGTATGACGTTCCTCTCTCTCTCGCATCCTCACGCAAACCACTCTCATCAGGATAGTAAGGGGACTTGGGGGGACGGAGGTCTGGGCTTACAGCTAAGTCAAGAAGAGGATACTCTTTGTCCTGTTTCTTTGCATGATAACCGCAAAACAGACCATATATCAACCTTGGAGCTTGCAAAGCATTTGGACCCTTTCTGTCTTTCTCAAGAGAGATTTGACAAGGACTGTTCTTCTTGTTTTTGCCATGACATTTAAGGGACCTCGGCCTCTCTTTGCTATACCTCTCAATTGTTTTCAGAGGTGATTTGGGGACTGTGTTTTGACGCTGTGGGGTGTTTGTGGAGGTGTCCCTGGTTAGCTGACTCTGAGAGCGTGAGATGGGTGTGGCGGAGGGACTCCCTCTGTCACTTCTATTTGTCGACAGGGGACGAACACCTGGCTCAATCTGAGGTTCCCCAGACTCGACATTTGCTCTCTCCCTGTCTCTCTCTTCGTCAGGGGTTTCCCCAGGGTCGTCTAGGACATCTCCCCCCATGAAGACGAGCAAAGCGTCACTAGTCTCTGTGTCCCCCTCTTCTTCTTCCTGTCTTATGAGTTTCATGTCTTTGTCGTTGAGAGACTTCTTGTGCTTATTGCTGTGAGGTTTTCCCTTTTTCTTTTTGTTATCGTTCTTGTCTTCACTCGCTTGAGCTTTCTTACGGGGTTTCTTTGCTGGGCAATACTTCTTTGTATGGCCCTTCTCATTGCACTCGTAACAAGTGACTTTGAGCCACCATTCTTCCTTCTTATTGGATTTTCTGAACTTGCCCTTACCCCCTTCGTCCTCATCTCCCTTATCTCCTGCTAAGAGGTTTGTCTCCCTCTTCTGCCTTGTGGGCTTTTCAGGTCTCTTTTCAGGTCTCTCCTTCCTCTCTTCCCCTCTCCACTTATCCTTTCTCCACAACGCCCATATGTCTCTCGCGCTGTCAACTAAGTCGTCAAATCCTGGTCTGAGGTTGGTGGGTAGGTTGAAGTAGAGTGCTTTGAAGTTCTCTCCGTATGCAGGGTGTTTTGCGAGCTTAGCAAGCAGGGCTCTTATGAGGTCGTCTTCGTCGAATGGGTGAGTTCTGTGACTTTCTACCTCTCCCTTCATTGCAATATAATCATTCAACCATGTATCAACATGTTGTCCGGGTTTTGGATACATGTTCTCGAAAATTTGCGCTTTTATGTTTTTGTTTACCCCGGAGATTGAACCGACCTTTGCATGCACTGCCTCTATCAGCTCTATCGGTCCTGTGATTGTCTTAGTACGCAAATATCGAACGACAACAGGATGAGAAAAAGCAACAGACAGAATGAGTTGTAGTGTTCGCATG
>WBZZ01005226.1:87500-90000 GCA_019918135.1 Paulinella micropora
ACATTAGTCGATATCTCATCAGTTGATCTCATCACTTACTCCACGGAGTGAACCAAGGCCACTTGAGGTGTCACTGACCCTCCCTTGGGCTTGGTTTTTTTGAAATGGGTGCCATCTGTCGACAGACAGAGAATTAGGGGATGGTGTGGGTGTGCTGGGCCCGTGGTGGGGTGCCTTATGTGTGCCTAGCCATACGCCTATAAGTCACATGCCGAAATAGCGACGGGAAGCACAATCCTGTTCCCTCAGGGTGCCCTTTCTCGCTTGTTGAGCCCGGAATAAAACCCACATTGCTCTGTCGGTTTATACTAGACTGTCGAACAGTCTCGAAACTCCATCTGCTTACTGGGTCCTCTGTAATGGAGGTGGGAGCTCGTTCTGCAAGGGGCGCTTATGGAACGAGCCCTGGCCCCGCCTGGTACTAGGGAGATTTGGTATCGCCTGTATCAGTCCCTTCCGTGCAAACATCACGGCTTAGCTGGGCATCGGCTTAATACTTTACCCACAGACTTCCTTGGTTGACAAAATCAGAAGCTCCTTTTTTCTGACATTAGTCGATATCTCATCTATCTATCTATCTATCTATCTATCTATCTATCTATCTATCTATCTATCTATCTATCTATCTATCTATCTATCTATCTATCTATCTATCTATATATCTATCTATCTATCTATCTACTATCTATCTATCTATCTATCTATCTATCTATCTATCTATCTATCTATCTATCTATCTATCTATCTATCTAGGCCTTATACAATGTCATCATTGTAGCTTGCGCGAGCTTACGGTGCTCAAAACACTTGGACTAACGGCTTCTTTTTCTTTCTCTTCTTCCTTATCCTCCCCACTCTCCATTCCTAGATTGCCTTTTTCTTCAACGTCCTACCTTCTCTTCTTTTTCCAGACCACAGTCTACCCGTGATTCGCATCCCGGACACATGCACAGTACACAAATTGCTGTTTGATGTGAAACTGCGTTCCTTTGCAAGGACTACATTCCTTTGGGACATCTCATCTATCTATCTATCTATCTATCTATCTATCTATCTATCTATCTATCTATCTATCTATCTATCTATCTATCTATCTATCATCTCTGTTTCAGCGCTGAGGCAGGGTGTTGTGTTGACTTGGTCTGGGCTGTTTTCCTGCTGCAGCCTATCTATCATGTGTGATGAGGCAGGGTGGTGTGTTGACCTGTGCTGGCGAGCTGTTCGCCTCCCGCAGCACCTGCACCAGGTTGCTCAGACACTACACAACAAACAGCACACACACACACACACACAGCACACACAGCACACACAAACACACACACACATACACACACACACACACATACACACACGCATACACACACGCATACACACAAATACATGCATACACACACGCACATACAGACGTCCAACACACACACACACACACACACACGCAGACACACATACATACACACAAACACACAACAACAACAACAACAACAACAACAACAACAACAACAACAACAACAACAACAACAACAGAAACAGCAACAACAACAAGGACAACAACGACAACGACAACAACAACAACAACAACAACAACAACGACAACGACAACGAATACAACAACAACAACAACAACAACAACAACAACAACAACAACAACTCCAACCACCACCACCAACAGGTCATAGTGGCAGATACCAATATGTGTATGTATGTACGTGTGTGCTGTGCTGTTTCACCTGCGTGGCCTCTTGTGTGAAGTCTCCGGCGCCTACCAGCTTCCCGTCCGCGCCCAGCGCCACCTGCCGCCACATCACACTCCTAGCTGCTCTAGCACAACTATCTGTCTATCTGTCTATCTATCTATCTATCTATCTATCTATCTATCTATCTATCTATCTATCTATCTATCTATCTATCGCGACCTGTCCCGCCGTGTAGACAAGCCCGTTGTACATCTGCACAGATAGATAAATAGATGGATAGATAGATAGATAGATAGATAGATAGGTAGGTAGGTAGATAGGTAGGAGGTAGGTAGGTAGGTAGGTAGATAGATAGATAGATAGATAGATTAGATAGTTAGATAGATGGATAGATAGATAGATAGATAGGTAGGTAGGTAGGTAGGTAGGTAGGTAGGTAGATAGATAGATAGATAGATAGATAGGTAGATAGGTAGATATATAGATAGGTAGATAGATAGGTAGATAGGTAGATAGGTAGATAGGTGGACAGATAGATAGATAGATAGATAGATAGATAGATAGATAGATAGATAGATAGATAGATAGATAGACAGATGATAGATAGACAGATAGACCTTAGCGGCAATGTGAGGTGTGTGTGTGTGTGTGTGGGGGGGGGGGGGGTAGCTGTTAACAATATAAATGTACACATCTTGGCACGCAGACCTTGGCAGGAGAGTAGATCGCCACGGCAGTTTTACCGGGAACTGCTGTGATCGCCTTTCACACCACCGTTACCTCATCTTTGCCAACGTTCAGAATTG
>WBZZ01005226.1:115000-117500 GCA_019918135.1 Paulinella micropora
GTTTGTTAGTTAGTTAGTTAGTTAGTTAGTTAGTTAGTTAGTTAGTCAGTTAGTTAGTTAGTTGCAGAAGGTGCAGGCTAGTTCCCGGGAAGACAGATTAGTAAGTAAGTAAGTATGTATGTATGTATGTATGTAAGTATGTAAGTAAGTAAGTATGTAAGTAAGTAAGTAAGTATGCAGGTACGTCTTTCTATCTACCTATCTACCTATCTATCTATCTATCTATCTATCTATCTATCTATCTATCTATCTATCTATCTATCTATCTATCTATCCATTTATCTCTCTCTCTCTTTTTCTCTCTATCTATCTATCTATTATCTATCTATCTATCTACCTACCTACCTACCTACCTACCTACCTACCTACCTATCTATCTATCTATCTATCTATCTATCTATCTATCTGTCTATCTATTTATCTATCTATCTCTCTATCTCTCTATCTATCTATCTATCTATCTCTCTATCTATATATCTCTCTCTTTATCTATCTATCTATCTATATATCTATCTATCTATCTATCTATCTATCTATCTATCTATCTATCTATCTATCTATCTTAGGGGATGGTGTGGGTGTGCTGGGCCCGTGGTGGGGTGCCTTATGTGTGCCTAGCCATACGCCTATAAGTCACATGCCGAAATAGCGACGGGAAGCACAATCCTGTTCCCTCAGGGTGCCCTTTCTCGCTTGTTGAGCCCGGAATAAAACCCACAGTGCTCTGTCGGTTTATACTAGACTGTCGAACAGTCTCGAAACTCCATCTGCTTACTGGGCCCTCTGTAATGGAGGTGGGAGCTCGTTCTGCAAGGGGCGCTTTATTGAACGAGCCCTGGCCCCGCCTGGTACTAGGGAGCTTTGGTATTGCCTGTATCAGTCCCTTCCGTGCAAACATCACGGCTTAGCTGGGCATCGGGTTAATACTTTACCCACAGACTTCCTGGTTGACGAAATCAGAAGCTCCTTTTTTCTGACATTAGTCGATATTTCATCTATCTATCTATCTATCTATCTACCTACCTACCTATCTATCTACCTATATCTAGCCTGGGTAGTGATCTGGACAAGGAGGGTTTTCCCCCTGGTGGCGCGGACGGTGACAAGTACAGCCACCGCGACGGGAACGGAACGGCGGCCGGTGCAGCGGTCATTACACTAGTTTTCTTGATCCCATTTTCAACAAACATAATGTAAAAGCTATGAATGTAATGAACAACCTGAAATGCAAGCCAGAACCAGGGGAAAACTAAGATTGGACAGCGGTCATGGCAGATTTGGGGGCGCAAGATGTGGATAACTTTCCACGTGCAAATGATTGTTTGATGTGTTTAGGCGAGCGGAGCAGGTCGCGAGCGCGGCCTCTCCACCGAGGACGTGTCGCCACAGCCAAGACTGAGCGAGGTCGCTGCGTAGTCCTCTCGCCCTCTCTCTCTCTCTCTCTCTCTCTCTCTCTCTCTCTCTCTCTCTCCCTCTCTCCCCTTCCCTCCCTCCCTCCCTCCTCTCTCTCTCTCTCTCTCTCTCTCTCTCTCTCTGTTACTGTCGGTGATCATGGTCGCGCTGTTTGTTGCTGTTGTTCTTCTTGTTCTTGTTGTGGTAGGACATGATGTTGATGCTGAACATGGACCTGGACAAGGGCGCGCCCGACTTCCTGGTAGGCGATTGCAACATTCTCGCCAACTCCCTCTATCTATCTATCTATCTATCTATCTATCTATCTATCTATCTATCTATCTATCTATATCTATCTATCTATCTATATCTATCTATCTATCTATCTATCTATCTATCTATCTATCTATATATCTATCTATCTATATCTATCTACCTACCTACCTACCTACCTACCTATCTATCTATCTAGATGGATGACCTCCCGCAGCCGCTGCAGCAGCCGCCCGACTCCGCCATGCCCCGGCTGGCGCCACCTACCCCGCTAGAGGATCTGTCCGTCGACGGGTAGGTATTCGTGATTCATTTGTTCATGTGTCTCGTTCATTTTTCGTCATTCCTTACTTCCCCCCGCTAGCGCCACCTACCCCGCTAGAGGATCTGCCCGGCGATGGGTAGGTATTCATAATTCATTTGTTCGTTGTTAATCACTCATTACAATTGCCCCAGCTGTCCACCCACTCCGCTAGAGGAGTTGCCTGTCGATGGATGTATGTCTTAATCGTTTATTATTAATCATTCATTATACATAATTCGTTATTCATCATCTGCACCCCGCACACCGCTGGAGGAGTTGGCCGTGGATGGGTAGGTAGTCGTCATTCATCTACTGTGGGTAGGTATTCACCAATCATTACCACGTGGACATTCATTCGGCAAAACCATCCGGCTTTGAACTTCAGAAAGAAAGAAAGAAAGAAAGAAAGAAAGAAAGAAAGAAAGAACGTTCAATATTGATGGTACAACAATCTTGAACACGTTTTGAAAGCGCTTGTCGTGGGCTTCCTAGCGCTGTTATCAACATGGTCATCCCACTACTAGCATGGAG
>WBZZ01005226.1:127500-157500 GCA_019918135.1 Paulinella micropora
GTCTCGTCTGTCTCTGCCGAAGCAAGAGAATAGAATGCCTATTTTTTTTTTCAGCTGTGTCTTGTTAATCTCTAGAAGAATGAATGCTGTAGTAGCTTTAATATCTAAGTAAGGTTGTCGGGACGATATCGGATCAATGCTATGTTTGCAATCGATCAGGTCCACAATACTTCTAGAGAAAAAAAATACTTACTATAGACGCCGTTTACGCGCGCGGACTCCTTTACCTGGTGGAGGACCTCCAACCAAAGTTAAGTCTAAGGTAGACTGTTCGAGGACGTCCCAAATTTTGTGAGGGATTGCGCCTTGTGCCAAGTCAAAAGGAATGTCCAGCACCCCTCGTGGTAGTGCTTGTATGGTCCACGCGGTATGATCTTTATCTGTGGGAGATATGGTATCATCCCATGTCTCAAGTTTCTTGGCGTCTTTATATACTGGAAGGTATTGTCTTACTTTAGGATCTTCCACTGGATCCAGACTCCTCCAGAAATGTAAGACTGGTTGTATGATTTGTGCCGCAGTCGAAATTCGATTCGATCGCGTATGGCGTTTGTGAGGTACTGCCATGACTCTCATGAGATATAAATCTGAGAGCGTGTCATCGGCTACGTGTTGAGCCGCAGGCCTCACCAAGTAAAAAGCGTCTTTGGCCCATGAAATATGTCCAATCGCATCTCCTTCTTTCCAACTGGGGTGAACGAGAGTGTCATTGCCCGCGCGAGGGTCTTGATCTCCGTCATCGCTCCCCTCTTGATGGACTCCTTGCGAACGTGCCGTCCTTATCGCCTTTCTCGGTCGGTCGTAGATAAGGTCATTTTGCGCTCTCCTTATTTGCGCCTCCGTGAACTTTCCTTCCGGCACGTTCGACTCCACCCTTTTGCGGGTCTGAGTCCCCGCCGCACTTTTGCGGTCGGTGGCCCGCTTGTTCTCCAGCTCAGCCTCCTCCTTGTCCGCAATTGGTGCCCTGTAGGCATCCCGTTCCGAGATATCCTCCTGACGGATTGGTGGGACCTCTTTAAAGTCAGCCTCCATCCGTTTGAGTGCTTGATCAACGGACTCATCTTCAAGTAGGAAGGGATCATACTTAATCAGCCTTCGTACATTGACTATTTGAACTTTTCCTCTGCCCCTGATTTTATAATTCAAAGGCCCCATCTGTTCCATGATCTGGTATGGTCCTTTCCAGTGGATGAACAGCTTCGAGCTGACTCCCTGAGGAACCTGAGGATGATACAGTAGTACAATATCCCCGACCTGAAATCTGACTTGATCCAGGTGTGCCTGCCTGACACCTTCAGCATCAGTCTTCCTGCGCTCCGCCTCCCTATGCGCCTGTACTATTTGCTCCGCCTCCATCTTCGCCCGAAGTCTCACCCCAAACAGCTCATCCTGATCTGCCCATTAATCTTTTGGGTGCAGCAGTGAGGCTGGGATGGCGGGCTCACGCCCATATACCAATTGGTATGGCGAGACGGAACCTTTTGAACCACCTAACGCTGTAGAGGGTAGGATATTCATAGCAAAGGCAAACGAGGATGCTGCCTCCACCCATGCCTTTTGGTTCTCCTTCTTCATACAATACATCTTCAGCGCGGCCTTGAGGGGTCTATGCATCCGCTCTATCTTGCCGTTCGCTCTGGGGTTATAGGCGGTGACATATTGCCATTTCATGCCATAATATGCAGATAGCTTGTCGATGACTTCATTATTAAAGTCAGAGCCTCGATCTGAGCATATTTTTCTCGGCACCCCAATCTGTGAGATGATCCTGTCAATCAACGCCTTGGCTGTTGTTTCTCCCGTAACGTCTTTGACTGGGACCACCCATACATAGTTGGTGGCTCTGTCTATGGCCGTTAGAAGGTATCTGTAACCTTCCGTCGTGACCGGGAAAGGTCCTACATGATCAGTGTGTAAGAACTCGAACATTCCTAAGTGTAAAGGAAAAGCCCCGATCACGCCAAAATTCGCCTTCAATGGTGTTTTGGATGTCTTGCATGGGATGCATGCATTGACCTGTTCATCAATATTCTCCTTCATCTTCTTCCACCAGAATCGTCTCGAAATGAACATATGCGTTCTTTGTCGGCCCGGGTGCGCCAGTAGTGGGCAGTTATGAGCAGCGACAAAAATGATGTGTCTGAGTTTCTCAGGAACCCAGAGAGTCCATTTGTCTGGTTGTGATGCATAGCGCCCGTGTTGGCCTTTGTACCACAAGAGACCGTCTCTCCACCCCATCTTCTTCTGTTGCTCCTTAATCTCCTTCGTCATTTTCAGCTCGTTCGGGTTCTTGTTTTGCTGTATTAGCTCTTTGAACTCCGGATCGAGAGCCTGTTGCTGTCTCCATGCAGTGGGTGAGGCAATGTGGATAGTCCCATCCTCTAGCTGCACTCCTATCCTCTCAGGGTTTTCGTCTAACTCCTCCTTGTTCTCCTGCGGGGGTTCCGCATATGCTTCTTGCTTAATCTCTTCTTGTTTTATCTCCGCCTTCATATTCTCATATGCTTCATAGGACCACTCAGCATCCTCGAGGACATGTGCTGTACAACATATCCCATGATCCGGACCTTGCGGGCTGTGACGTAGACCCGATCGGTTATATCGGACCCCTCTCGCCATCTGCATCGACTCGATATGATGCACTTCGTATGTGCAGTCTGGGGATAGATCCTCCATTTCTGCTGATGATACGAGAGCTGCCACTTCTGAGTGAAACTCTAGCCTGGAGAGGCTGTCAGCGACAACATTTCGCTTGCCGGGTAGATGGACCATTGTAAAATTGAAACATGACAAGAATGCCTGCCATCTCGCTAGACGGCCAGTCTGTTCATGATTCATCAGCCATAGTAAATTCTGGTGATCAGTCCTTACTATAAACTGAGGTCCACCCCATAAATACTCTCTCAACCGTTTGAGGGCCCAGACCACCACCAGTGCCTCTCTCTGTCTCGTACAATAGTTTCGCTCCGCCGAGCACAACTTTCTACTTATAAACATGATCGGGCGCAACTTTTTCTCCTCATCTTCCTGTTGTAAGACTGCGCCGATCGCGAACTTTGATGCGTCTGTGTCGACTACGAATTGCTTCGAAAAGTCGGGCATCATCAGCACGAGTCCGCCATCCTTCGGATCTTTGTAGATGAGATCTTTGAGCGTGTTGTACGCTTCTAAGGCTTCATCATCCCACTTCTCAAAATCACCGAAGTCGATCAATCTCTCCAACTTAGCCCGAGTTGCACCCCAATTGGGTATGAACTGGCTGTAATATTGCGCCATCGCAAGAAATGAGTGCAGCTCTGTGCGATTCTTCGGCCTCTGTCGGCTCATGATCTCCTCCCTCTTCTTTTTGGATATCGAGACTCTATTGTAAGAGATTTCGTACCCCAAATATGTCACGCTTGTCTTTGCGAGTTGACATTTCTTCAAATTACATTTCAGGCCAAATAGTTTGATACGCCTGAAAATGTCTGTTAGATGGTCGATGTGCTCTTCCATTGTATTGGAGTACACGATAATGTCATCGATGTAACAAAATGCGTACTCTCCCGCCTTCTGTCCTCTTCTCCTCATGAAACCTCCCTCTGTCTGGTCATCATATTTGCTACTCAGCATGCTTTGCATCGCTTTCTGAAAGAGTCCCGGGGCCTGTTTGAGTCCCATCGGAAGTACTTTCCACTGATATATCTCCATTCCTACTACAAATGCAGTCAGCCATCTGGACTTTTCATCCAGTGGATTGCCAGAAGCCATTTTTCAGATCAATGACTGAGTATAGCTTGGCGTTCCGCAATACTCGCCTTCCTTCTTCAAGAGTAGGTAATGGATTTCGTTCCTCCTCTAAAATTTTATTGACGCGGGCATAGTTAACCGTTAAGCGCCATTCTCCTCCCGGTTTAGGCACCACTCTAGGTTGGGAAACTATTGGAGATGTCGATCTCTCAATGAAATCCTCATCGAGTAACTGCCGCGCTTGTTCTTCTGCGATCTTTGCTTCATGTATACTCAGATTTGCCCGTCGTGGCGCCGGTGAAGGCTCAGCACCTGGTATTTTACAAATAACCGCGGTGAAGTCTTCCGGCTTGACACCTCCCGCTTGAGGGGGGTCAAAAATCATTTTGTTCGCCTTCAATCTCTCTTTCAAAACCTCTTTCTCCTTCTCCGTACCTGCTCCTCCTGCCAATTTCTCGTCTATCGCCGCCTTAAACTCCTCCTCTGACATTCTCTTGTGATGCTTGAGGGGTGCTCTGTCCTCCTCCAAGCCCAACTCTTCTTCTGATATATCGTCCATTCCCGTTTTTTCATATGTGGCAGTGTCTGGTTCGTCGTCCTCCGCCAGACCTACCATCATATCTATTAATCTCGCATATTGCAACGGAGCTTTTCGGGTGTAGAAACCATCGAAGCATGTGAATGCTTGAGGAATCAATTTCAACTTGTCCTGGTCTCTGAGCTTCCGCTTGTATGCACTGCTCTGCTCACGAGTCCCGAGACGGCAAGCCACCACTAAGTGTTGCTTCCGTGAGGGCACCGGTATCGGATGATCAATAAGCCGGTCCCGTATCTCCTGCGCCCATATCGCCTTCTCATTGTACGGGAGTATAACCGTATATGGTTTATTGCTTTCAAAAAGAGTGCGCAGGCACTTTTTCACTTCCGTCAGTGAGCGCGGCCACGTAGACTCGTCACCCCAGAATTCAGTAATAAAGCTTTTAATATCTTCCCAGTGCCGGGATATCAGGGAGTCGTCCCTTTCTCCTCGTTATAAACTCCTGTCTGTCCTTCTCTTCCACCTTTACGTGAAAGCAATACCCGTTGGTAATATATACATCGGCCCCTGCTCCTTCTTCAAATCTCGCCAACGATGGGCACCTTTTTCCCATGCATATAATCTCCTCTTTCCTCTTTTCATTGAGATCGTCTATCGGCTTTTTATCCCATTGTGTAGAGACTGTAGCCGTATAGACCTCCGCCTCTCTCTTGTCTGACAGGTTTGAACCATCTTTAGACACCGCGTCCGTTGGCATATATGCCTCATATGCGTGTGTAATGGCCACCTGTTTCCCTTCCGATGCTACCCCTAGGTGTAGGGCCTCGTATGAGTCAATAGCATGGAGAGAGTCGACAGTATATTCTTCTCCTGGCTCTACGCCGTATATGACTCTTTTGGCGGCGCAATCAATCACTACGTTCATTGTCGCCAATTGGTCGTACGACAAAAAAACAGATCCGTGGTATTCGGGGACAACGTACAAGTCCACTCGATATACTCGTCCGGATTTCAATTTAAAATTTAAAGTGATGATGCCCGTTATATCCGTCCGACTACTAACTCCTTTCAAGGTGCCAGATGATTTTTTCATATTAGTTTCTAACCACTCATGGTGTTTCGTTGTAAATTTCTGGCCGACAATATTAATATTCGCCATAGTATCATTACCAACGTTTATAAAGGTATTTAATGTTTCACAAAAAAGGTTCGTATAGCATAAAGCGTCTGGCCGGTGACTTTTTAAGGCCAATACAAGGAGCTTGTGTTCTAAAATCTGTATCCTTTTCTCGAGGTTCGCCTCCTCCTCCCTTTCCGCCGTTTTTGTAATGTCTTTTTGGGTATTGTTCACAGGCGAAGGATGATTGTCCTTGCTTTCTCTGTTTGAGACCGTGAGGAGAGGTTGATGTCCTCCATCCTCCTTGTCTATTGTCTGTCTCGGCAAGTTGATAAGATTAACTGCCGGTTCTATTCTTACTTTCTTCGGCTGTGGCTGCGACAGGCCCGCCTGCTTTCTCTTTGCCAGCGCTTTACTCGCCTGCCTATTAGCAGCATGCGCTGTTTGTTGTCGTGATGGGTGTAATGGTATTGTACTACCTTTGAGTTGGTCTGTGGCCTGCTGTGGGCTCTTAGACTCACTGGTACCCTTGGTTGGGACCTGCACAACGGTGTATCGTGCAATGCATGTTGTTCTGTTTTCTCCCTCCTTCTCTAGTCATTGGACTACCTCAAATCTGTTACCTGAGTCGGCATCAGTGTCGGTAGTGGTTGCGCCTGATGTCGCATAGGCCTGTGGTGCTGAGGAACTCGAGCTTGAGCTCGAGCCGTCTGCCCAGCCCCCATCTCTGTGGTACGGGCGCTCTGCGCTGCCGTATCCACCTCGGCCAACTCATCTTCCTCCTCCTCTACCTTGAAATACACCTCTTCCTCCTCCTCTTCTCACAAATCCTCTCTCCCCCCGCGAGTGTATGTGCCTCGTGCGAAAGGGGCTCCTCCTCCTCGATTGATTCCTCTCCCTCCTCCTCTTCCTCGTGTTCCACCTCTTCCTCTACTTGCGGCTTCTATGGCTGCCGTCTTCTGATCATCTCTAGCGAAAAGAGAATTGATCGCGTCAGCTAGTTCGTGGTCATGGTCCGCGACATCCTGTAATTTCCACCCCTGATCCTTGCGCAGTCGGCGCAGAACGGCGACGGTGTTGGTTTCGTCCGACCGTACGTTCTTGAGGAGTGTGTTTCGGATGCGGGTGTCCTCGACATCGTGGTAGTACGGGCATTTCTTATTTGTGTGTTTGAAGCATTGTGCCCGTGCCCACCAACGAATACAAGGTGTGTTAGCTTCACGACTGTTCTCTCTTGGTCGCTTTCCTAGAGATCGTTGCGTATGTGCGGCTTGCGGTTGAGCAGAAGCCGATGCAGAACCGATCAAGGATGCTGTCTGGCTGTCGAGCCTCTGACAAGCGGTCATTACTTCGGTCCACAACATTTTTGGGCTCACGGCCTTAGTCGTGGCCTCAAAGACGCTCATCTCCAAAAAGTTCAAGTGCTTTACCTTGTCGAAGGTTTTGCAGTCTTGCATGAGCAGTGTGAGCTTATTTTTGTTGTAGACGTGCAAAGCACTGAGGAAATATAGGAGTATGGCTTTGTGGTTATAAAAGAGAGTGTACTGGGTGCCCACATTTGTTAAGACAGATGCAAGCTGAGTGACAGACTGCAACTGCTCCGATACTAAGTCGAAAATTTCGAACCCAATCAATGTGCCCGTGCACAAGTGTTGGTATCCACTTGCCTTAAAGTATCGAATGAGGGCAGCAATGGCCAGAGTACAACTCATCTCTGCATGTCCACCTTTCCTTGCTAGCTCCTCCTCTCTTCTGTACTTCTCGTAAGTTATACGATCAAAACCAGCTCCAAGGAGGGATCGATCACAGAGATGTTCTAGGACTTCATACTCCTGCTCCACCTCACACTGGTTTTGCTGGAAGCATCTGTCCATCTCATTGAACTTAGTCATGAGGGTCTTCTCTGTGTCAGCCTCATTGGCAGTGATAGCATAGAGCTTAAGGCCCCCTCCCCCAATTTTGATTTTAGCTAGGGCTGCCTGCAGCGCCTGCTTTTTCTTCTGGGAGTCAGTCAAGTTAATTACTGTTCCTCCCCCTTGGGGTCCTCCTCCTGTGGGTCCTCCTCCTGCTTTCTTGGGAGCTGGGTTAGATGTGGTAGGTGGAGCCGTTGGCTGTGGAGCCACCCGTGCTACTGCCATTGCCACAGCTATCTTCTCCTTCTGCTCCTTCTCCTCTTTCTGTCTCGTCTCTTCTTCTTTCACCTGTCGTGCTAGATGAGTCACGAACTGTGCAAGCCCTGTGGCACTAGAGAGGAAGTGTGCCTTTTCTCTCATGGAAGACTTATCAGCTCTGTTATTATTTGGGATTGTTGTGAGAGGGCCTTTAATGAGAGTGTGATTCTTCGTGTGGGCCCATTGTTTCCATGTTGGTTTTTGCTCCTTCCCCTCAAAGAGGCCCTTATGGAGTTGTGTGAGGCGTTCAAGCACCTGACAAGACTGGTCAACCTCCTCGTAAACAGGATGTTGCCTTGTGTTGTCTTTCAGTGCTTTGTACATTTCGTTGTAAGCCCGTGTGAAGGCAGTTACAAAAGCCTCAAGGGCAAACTCAATGCCACTTTGGTTTCTACCTTCGAACTTTCTTTCTAGATTCTTGATATCAGTGGGGACACCACAGACAGACAGCCATGCTGCAGTTGTGCGTTTATTTTTCCACTGTATGTTTGTGCGTTCATAAAATTCCGCAACGAGCACAGCAGCGTAGAGTGTTGCAGATATGTCGTATATGTCGCACAGTGTAAGAGTGTCGCCATACTTGATATCCTGCAATCGCACTCTTTCGTGCTCAAACCTCACTTTGTTGAAGAGAGGCTTCGCAAGGCCGGGAATTTCGATCAGGAGGTTGCTTTGACCTTGTCCTGGTCTATTCCTTTTCTCGTAAGGAATGTAGATGTGTGTTTTATAATAGGTTGGGTAGTTAAGGAAGAAGGACTCTTCATCATCATATGTAGCCAACTGTTCCCATGTATTTGGGATATTCTGGCCAACATCCTCCATCTCTCTCTCTGCCTCTGTCAATGGAGATCGTCCAGTCTGACCTGCACTCGCTTCTTGTCCATTACCCCCCCCCCCCTGTCGACTCTACATCGGCTGTATACGTATACTCCTCTCTCTCCTCTCCATCTCTATCCCCCCTCTCTTCTGAGTACTGAGTCTCCCCTCACTAGGACCATAATCAGTTGGTGTCACACCAGCCCTGCTCATTCTCGTCTTCCATCTTATGTTATGAGAGTCACGTCTGCTTTTTTTTTCTTTTTTTTCCCTGTTATTCTTATCACTCTATGCAACCTTCTTCTCCTTCTTCCTTTTCTCTGTTGAAATAGTTATGGGGCGTCAGGCCCTACACAGAGATAACGATAGTTTGGTCAAAAGAGCTGTTTTGTAGAATTCAGTCTGTCGTTGGACAGTGCTTCGATATTTGTCTTGCTCTTGTGTAAGAGATGTGTAATCTCCTCTGGTTTCTGCAGAGAAAATGCAAGGAAAATGGTTCAGAACAGAGAGTGGGAGTGCTTTGCTCGTTTTTCCTCTGTCTGTGTGTTTGTCTGATGTTTGTTTCGCACTTGTCCTACTTGGCTTTATGCAAGCAGCAAGAGGGAGTGGAGTAGGTGTGGTCTGGTGTCTTGTAGAAGAGCACACAGAAGCCAAATGTGCACAAGGGCTAAAGGTTATGCCAGCTTGTGACAAATTGATCGCTTGTTTGTAAGTTTTTTTTGTTTGAGGATGAGTAGGAGTGTTTGTTTTCGTCTGATGTCTGTGCGACAGATCAGCGAAAATAAATTTGTGCTTATCTGATGTCTGTACGACAGATCAGAAAAGAAATCAGCCTTTAGCTATGGACTCCAAATGTACTATCCCCAACGATAGCTCAATGGAAGAGTAAGTCGGTAATATAACCAAACACAGTCCTCAAAAAAGAGAATGATGTCTCGTTATATTAGCTCAGTGACGCAAAGACAAACAGCCGCCAAAAGACCAGGATCAAATTGGCATTTCAGACGTGTCCGGCCAGACGAAATCTATAAATAAGTTTTTTACCGGATAATTCGGGGGGTGATGTCCACAGTAGAAAAGGAAATTGCTAGAGTAAAAAGGGGAATTTTTCCAGTGCACTTGGGGCGAGAAAATACTGGTAAAAAAGTAAAAAGCAAGATAAGTTTGATTAAATTGTATTGGCTAGTATTACGTTAAGATTGTCGGTTCCCCAATAAGTTGGTTACGAAGTAACGTTTAGGTTAGATACTGGAGTATAGGTATAGTTCCTCATGAATCGGAATAGTGGACGGTGGCAGTTCCTTCTGAAGAGTTTTACAGTTTTGCTTGAAGTTATTAGTACAATAATTGGAGCAGAGGTAGAGTCACATAAGTTTCTTTTTCGAGCAAGTGTAGTAGAAAATACAGTAAAATAGATTGGTAGCTATAGCTGGCTACGCGGAAACGTCAAGGTTGGGAATTGGAGTAGTGATTCCATTTTCTTGAGGTTAATAGTAGTTTGAATGGGAGTAGTTATAGTTCCCTGTGAGCAAATTGTTAGTCCCCCCGGCTAGTTAGGCCGGGAGCCTGGAGGGCGGGTGGGAGAGAGAGTATAGTTGAAGGAAAATATGTGGTAAGGTTAGTAAATAGGGCTGGAGCAGGGGGGGGGGGGGGCGGTAGATGACTGAATCATCCGAAACAAAAAGCTTGCATTGTTACTAAAAGTGCTATCAGGATGCTCTATGAACTTGGGGCCGGGACTGCAGACTCGGAACACACTTGCAAAGAGCGCAGGAGCGAGAAAAGAAGAGGGGCTCATCCAAGGAACGACGCATGTGGGTATGGAGCGGCAAAAATAAAGACCATGTAGTAGAACACACGAGAGAGCAGAGGGGACATGTTGGTTGGTTGCTCGGTTGCTGGCGACGCAGGCAGGGTGATCTTGCTTCAGGACACGACACAACAGGAACTCACGTAGAAGGGACATCGGATCCAAACGGAGCCTGGGCTAGTGGACTCAAACCGGTGAGGAGCAAGGGGCAGGAGCACGGATATCACATCTCCCCTACGACGAAACAAGCGTGCAGGGGGGTCCTTCGGGAAAAGGAAAAAAAAACAGGAGGAGAAGAGCCCGAGTTCCACCATAGGTACAAATCCCTCATATACCTATACACATACAGACACACACGCACACACACACACCCAAAGGGCCAGATCAGGCAGTTGCAGTAGTGTAACTCCAGGGGGTTGTAGAGGGGCTCCAGGGCTTTCTCTGCTATGATCTCTCATAGTAGGCGGCCTACATATGTAGGCGTGTCGAATCCCGAACCCTGAGCAGGGACAAGGATGCATGTTTAACTTTTAAGAACAGTTATTTAATAATAGGGGTTTACCAGACCACGAGTGACCGTGCTCACCCTTTTGCCAAGGTTGATTTACAGTAAGGTAAAGGCTGGGTAATGGTAGGGTTAAGGACGGTTAAGTACAGGGCAAGGTGTATGGTCTCCAGGGCTTTTGAGCTGTGCTCAAGACGAAGGATTCTGAAGGAGATTATCCGCGGTAGGGAGATGGCTTGGGTTGGGATGGTATAGGTCGTGTTTTATAGAACGTAAGCAGGCTAGATTGGAAAGGAAAATTAGTGCAGCCAGTGAGGAAAAATATGACTTGATATGGGCAGAAAAGGAAATTGCTAGAGTAAAAAGGGAATTTTCCCAGTGCACTTGGGGCGAGAAAATACTGGTAAAAAAGTAAAAAGCAAGATAAGTTTGATTAAATTGTATTGGCTAGTATTACGTTAAGATTGTCGGTTCCCCAATAAGTTAGTTACGAAGTAACGTTTAGGTTAGATACTGGAGTATAGGTATAGTTCCTCATGAATCGGAATAGTGGACGGTGGCAGTTCCTTCTGAAGAATTTTACAATTTTGCTTGAAGTTATTAGTACAATAATTGGAGCAGAGGTAGAGTCACATAAGTTTCTTTTTCGAGCAAGTGTGGTAGAAAATACAGTAAAATAGATTGGTAGCTATAGCTGGCTACGCGGAAACGTCAAGGTTGGGAATTGGAGTAGTGATTCCATTTTCTTGAGGTTAATATATATATTATAATATTACTGTCGACATTCATTTTAGCCTTCTTTACAACAGTAAAGAAGTTTGACATATATAAAACTTTGACATTTATAAAACTTTTACCTATATAGAAAACTTTGACCTAGTATGATAGAAACTTTGACACGTTAAACTTTTTATTTAGCCGTGTCAAACCAGGCTTTGCCAAGTTGCATATAAGTCAAAGTTTTTTACATAGGGCGGGATCCAGAATACAGAGTTTCTAGATGATCAATTTCAAACGCCCTCCGGTACACTGATGATGTATGTACCGGCCGTACATGTACCGTACCTTTACCATACATGTACCGCCGCAGAATCTCTTAAGTTTAGCCGCTGTCAAGACCGTGACAGCCAATTAAAGAATGCCGGATCAGTAAGTGAGAGTATATGTATCGTATATGGACTGTACCGTAAAGTGGACATGTACTGCAGCCTCCGAAAGTCTTTTTCAAGCTCAGTGACTCTCAGTATTATTATATTTTTGTCAAAGAGCCTTTTTTTTTTAGGAGTTGAGCCAAACCTGAGTTTAGCTTGTCTAGACAGCCAATTAAAACGAATCATTCAATTCTTTACGTGAGATCTACAGGCTCGGATCCTGGCATTATACAATATCCCACGCACTCCGAGTTCCGACATTTGGCTAAACGGGGGCCGGGTGAGGGCCTCCGAAATGTTATACCTGCCTTGACTTGAGAAATATTCAATAGTAACCATTGGAAAGTAGAAAGTCGGAGATCATATAACGGATGATAACATAACATAACATAACATAACATAACATAACATAACTGTTGGAACTAATAATCTTAATTAATCGTTAAGGGCCGGCCGTATTGGAGTAAAGGTGTCGGTAGAGCCATTAATTATGATCCGGCCAGTCAAGCCTGAGTTACGTGGCATGTTCTGTTGGCGCCTTTTCTTATTAAAAGCGGCTGTAGTACTGCTGATCATGAGAGTGTAGTGGCTATCATAGATTATTATATTAATCATCAATAAGTCTAACCGTGAGGTTATGAGCCTTGATTAGCGAACTCTGCGTCAGCAGCTTTAATCAGTCGCACTTAGTCTGGAAGGAGAGGCATCAGGCCTTCAACAGAAAAGTGCAAGGGTCGACGTGCGGCAGGCAGTCGACACCATTTCGTGGGTAGGCTGAAGGCACCAACGACCCACCCCAAACGTGTCGCGTAGCTAGACAGCATAGTTCAGACACACCGAACCGTAGCATTTCATCCCTAATAATAACTTCCCCATTTCTACTTAATTATAGGAATTTATTGATAGTTGGGGCTAACTCCTATCTTCCGCACTTTAGTCTTAGAACATGGCTTACCCGGGCTATGTTTGAGACGTCGCTCCACAAAGGGTTTAAGGTGGATCCTCCACCGTTCAATGGCAGAGATCCGGACTGGGACAACTGGGAGTACGGATTTCTAGCTTCGATGGCAATTTATGATCCAATGGGGATAGGCGAACTCCCACCATAAAAAACACTGACCCTTTGTACCTACAAGCAAAACAGGCAAGTTTTTATGACCCCCATGACACACCACCTAACGAAGCTTTTCTATCACCTAGCGAAGAAAGAGAAGAAGCAAAACAGAGTCAGGGAGATCAGACAAAACCTGCTATCGTCAAAAAGGAACACAGCAGCTCTTCCTCTAGCTCCGCTCCATCTGTCAAACAAGAACAGGAAAGTTCCTCCTCCAGTTCAACTCAACCCACCACTGCTCCGGTAGTTGTTGAACAAAAAGGGTCTGCCAAAATCCCCACACTGACTAGCGAATCTAGACCAAACCTCAGGTTTGCATCTATATCAACAGACAAGTACTATCAGCAGATAGAGGAAAGGAGAAAGATGCACAATCGTTTCATATTTGCACTCTTAATTCAGTCCTGTTGTAAGGACAAGGAAGTAATGTCGGTCATTAGGACAGCTGGTAGCAACGGGGTTGAGTGTTTTATGGCTTTACGGAAACGATATGGTGGTCTTGATCTCGTCAAGTGGAAAGAACGTCAGGGCTAAGTCTTTCTTGATTACTCCTTCCCTAAGAGGGTTCATGACGTAAGGCCTTGGCTTATGGCCTTTCAAGCCAACATAACGGACCAGGAAGCGGTTATGAAGGTCTCCTACCCTGAACTCGTGAAGACAGAGATGGTCATGAAGAAAATTGAACATTTTACTGAGTTCGATACCTATCGAAATAAGGTCACTAGCTTCCTACCGGAAGAACGACCAGGTTGGGAGTCATTCGTGAAGGTAGTAGAACAGATAGCACAGACAGAGGAGTCTAAGTCAAAAATGAAGAAGCTTTAAGCGTCTGGGGGTGGTTTTCGTGCCCCTCATCGAAGGCTCACTCTGGATCTGGGACATGCAGTGACCCCATATATTATCAGTCAACCTTATGGGTAACCAAACTGGGAGAACACCCCATAAGGATGGATGTTTCAATTGTCATGGCGACCATCAGATCAAGATCTGTATTGTCCCATGTATTCTTCCCGAATGCCCACGAGATGGACATGTTCCTGTCAATTGCCGCATTAGGAAGAAGGCAGCAAGAATAGTCAACCTAGATAAGGGGTAGGAGAGGTAAGCCTAAGTAGCAAGGGTAAGACTAGTAAGAACAGGGAAGGGAGAAGGAAGACGAGACGACAGAAAGGAGAGGGAGGGAAAGAGAAAAGAAAGCTAAAGGCATCTGATTTCATCAAGAAAAGTACGGCTAAGGCCAAGACGATTAGCCCGAACGCAGGAGGTTCCAACTCCTCTTCTTCTGGTGAGTCTGAAAAAGAAGAAGAGGAGTCCGAAGCTCCTGATTCGGACGAAGAGTCTGCTGCTCTTGATGAAGAGGAAGGAGAGGAAGGAGTGGGAGAGATAGGATATGTCAATCACATATTAAGCCTCAACCTAATGGAAAAAGAGGAAACGGACGAAGAGGGTTCGAACGATACATGTGACGTCACCCCACCTTCTTCCTCTTTTAGCACACGAACATCGCCACCTCACGCATTTGAAATGAGAGCTGAGAAGAAGAGAGAGAGCAACACACACGCACCTCACACACGTGCTCATCCTCCTACTTCTCAGTCACAGTCCATTCCCCCCTTGAAAGACAATAACTTTGTTACTTCCCTCGACATGGCTAGTGACCCCACATAGGGGTAATCTACCCTATGGAGGATGGATGGGGACTTCGTCGTGTCGAGGGGGGTTATAAGAAAGTTCTCATGAAATCTCGAGCATCCACCTCAAATCATTTGCGGGAAGAAGAAGGTCCTCTTCTCAACCTATGGGCACAACCCATCAGAGGTAGCACCCTCCCGGTTTCAGCTAAAAAGCAATGTGAGGGGTTCTGAGACTCTAGGAAAGTAATCCGGTGTCAATGGAGATTTGGTGCCGTACGGGCGAAGAGAGATGGGAGTCAATGCGCGGTGAGGTTAGGGACGCATGGATGTGACTTTTGGCAATGCTCATATCATATTGGTGCAGAGAAAACACGGGGTGATCTGTTGGCAGTGATCAGAGCACAGATGCAAAGGGGGATTATACCGTAAGAAAATGCTCTGATATTCGATGTTGGCCCCAATGGAATGGTCCTACGACGATGGGCTAGGACGGAACAGAAACCCCCTCTTGCTCAACCCAATCGTTCAACGTCAACTACAAGCTCTTCATCATACAGTTCTACTTCTGTTTGTAGCTCACACGTTGCATCATCACTCACCATAGGTCCCATTCCCTCTACTCCATCTGTATAACGTTCTAACACAGGTATAGAAATGGGTGAGAACGTTGAGGGTGAAGTAGAGGGGATCTCTCAGGCAGGTAAGGTGAAGAGAGAGAGAGAGAGAGGTGAGATGGAAACGATGTCTGATGAAGATGATGATGAAACCAATTCCCCCACTTCGTCCTTGAAGTTCTTTTCTCCCTCTGACCCATCTGTACAACGCTCAAACTCCAAGAAAGAGATGAGTAGGAGCGTTGAGGATGGGGCAGAGGGGGAGGCAAGAAAGAAGGGCAAGGGAGTAAGTACCCCACCGTCACGCATCGCAACGAGTGAGACAAAGCAAGGATTGGAGAGAGAGGCAGAAAGAGATAAGATCAGGAAGGATAAGACGATCGCATGGCGGTGGGAAGACGCGTATGTGTGAAATGATGCAAATAAATGCACTTGAAACTAGAAGTGTAGAGTGTTGCCAGTGTGCTCCTGTCCCGGGCCCTATGCTTGTTTGTGATTTGTGTGTGTTCCTTTACTCCTCTGTCCACCTCCTTCTTCTTGGTCTCTGTTTGAGAGCAGCAAGAATGACACAGAGAGTCTGTATCCGATGTCTCCTTGTGAGCACACAGATATGGATTGGGCTAGAGGGTACGCCGAGACACCTATTTGAGTCCAATCAAATTGTTTGTTTTGCAAAAGGCTTAGTCGGAGCTATGCCACCCACGGAGGGTTATGTGTTGGAATATTTGTTTGTCTGACGTCCCCGTGTGAGACAGGTCAGTGAAAATCATAGTTCATTTTGTTGCGGCCCGTGTGGCAGGGCACACTGGGCAGAATGACTCGAATCAGCCTAGTGATGTGGACTGTAAAGTCCCCAATGATAGCTCGTATAAAAAGTCGGTGATACAACTTGAACCAAACACAGTCCTCAAAAGATGAGAATGATGCCACGGTCTCGTTGTATTAGCTCAGTAAAGCGAAAAAGAACTTGAAACGGCAACAGACCAGGAATAAAATGGCAGAAGTTAGGTCCACTGACTGTCATCTGGACAAACGATACTGGAAAAAGGGTACTTTTTACCGGCTATCCGGGGTTGATACCTACACTCTTACTGAAATGCTGTCAGCGTTCATAGGAGTCGCGGACTTGAAGTGTCAGTTCGGGACTGCCAGTGACCGGAAATTTCATATTTTCTGTAACTTGAGTCAATGAACCCCTCTCTTGCTTTCTTTTTTCAAATACATAAATACTTGCAATCGCTTCTCCAGCTCATCTTTTGTCGGTTATAATCAAAAGATATTATTTAATGTAAGCCGGGGTATTTATCCTTCCAATTCCACAGCACTCTGAAAATAACCTAATCTTCCTCCTCTACAAAGAGAGGAAACCAGTATGGCGGAAAATCTAGGAGACTGTCAGAGCCAAGCAACAAAAAGGAAACAGAGAGGCATTTCCCAGTGTCACCCCTAACGATAATATTATACTGCTTAAAAAAGTAGTACCGGTTATGAATCGTAATATTATCGTTTTCAACCTGCTCAAAAGTATATAAATAAAAACTGATATAACTACATCTTAAAGAGATATAGCTCTTCTATACATCACTGTGTATAGGGGTATAAGAAAAGGTCGCATATTTACCTATCTGCGCCTACAATCCCCCCTCCCCGTCTTATACGGGAACCGTAGTAAATAGGGGTAGATTGGTAAATATCGGCAAATGAGAGCGCACTTCCCGGGCCTGTTTCCTCATGGGTGATCGGCTCCTGTGGAGACAACCCATTGAGTAGCTTGAGTGACCGCTAAGTTTTTGCTCTTTATCACCGTCGTACGTCCGGTGCTTACAAAATACAAATTTGAGTTTGGAGATTTTCGAGTTCAAATTTGAATTTGAATTTTGAAATATCTCCTCCCCCTCTTCTATGGCGATCTGCCATAGACGTACAACGGTCTGATCATGTCGCTGTCAAACCATCCCTTCGCTGTCTCAAAGATCTGTGATCCGAAAATTACTGGGCGGTTTGCATCTGATCTGAAGCAAATCTCCGAGCAATTCTAAGGTTCTGCGTCCCCCATTCCCTGTCTTAAGGATCTGTGATCCGAGCATTACTGGGCCATTTGCATCCGATGTGAAACAAATGTCCGAGCAATTCTAAGCTCCCGCGTCCCTAGCATATGTCTCGGCCCTAATCCGTCCGAAGGATCTGTGATCCCGAGAATACAGGGAGGCATTGATCTCAATTGTTCAATATCCCCGTACATCCTCGTCCATCATAGGGATGAACGGGCGCTATGCCAGTGTCAAGGGTGCCGTTGGCGTGTTCGGCGTTGTTTGTTCGGTTTTGTTGTCTGCAGACATTTTCTTATTGCCACCCGGCAAGTATCTACTTCGCTGTGGCGAAGGTAGAAGTGTCTAACAACATATATACAACCCATTAGCTGGGTCTCAAAACGCGTCTACGCTTATTCGTCGAGGTATTTTTCCTCGAGGGAGTTTATGAACTCCTCTTCGCTAGACGGTGATGATGGTTGCCACCTCCATGTCACTGCGGGTTGGTCTTCCGCTGGCATGTCTAATTCCTGATCCAGGCTTTCTTTCAAAGCCCTCGCTTCTGACCAGGTCAAGTCTTCTCCGACTTCCGAATGCTGTGGTACGATACACCTTATGACTGGGGCAAATTGACCAATGATCTGCCCCAGCTGGTATTCGTACTGTTGCCTCCAGTACGGCCACTCACGTCGAAAGTGATAGATATAATCCAGCCGTTGAGTTGTTCTGTGCCATCGGAACTCATCGGCTTGGACAAGTCTGTCCCAACCCAGTGCGTCCTGCGCCCTGAATCGTTCGATCCATTGTTCGAAGCCTCTCGCGCGGCCTCGATATGTATTCGAAACGTTCTCGTCAGGATCGGTTAACTGGTTGGCGATGCGGGATGCCTTTGGGTCGTCGCTCCTCGTCAACTGCCGGTATATCGTCAGCAGCCACGCGAGCCGATGCTCGTGTTGGAACCGCACGTAATACTGCTGCCGTAGCCGAGCCGCACCTCGGAAACGCTCAGGTATTCGTCGTCTTATGCCTCGCGGCCTACATAGGGAGGGGAGGCTTGGGTATGCCTAAGACCTGCCTATAGTACGCGAGTATTTCTCGTCAACCCTGAGGTCCCAGGGTTGGTCATGTTTGCTTCGAAGGTAGTAGGCTCGGTATGCCTTGACCTCCTCGGGCAATGGGATACCCGAAAGTTCGAGCAGTCTGTAGTAAGAATTGATATCTTCCTGCGACCACTGCAACTTTCTGAGCTGGTGTGGTTCAAGCAAACATCGCGGATCCTTCCAAATGCCGTAGAACCGGAGGGCGTGTTTTCGCTGATAGTCCTCCAATCCCACATCCTTTCAGCGATTTGGCTTGCTCGAACAAGGTTTTGGTAAATTTCACTCGGTCCTCATCCATCGACTTGTACCGAGCAATCCCCGGTAAAGGGTTGTCGCGATGACTCCATGTGTGTGGGACATCCCATCCAAAGCATGGCGGTGATTGTGCGCAGGATAACAATATCAATTCGATGTCATTGTTGTATGCGTGATCTGGACATCGGTGAGGCGCGTATCGCTCTGGTGATGCGTACGCTCTTTCCGTGAGGTCCCATCTCCGGACCCCATCCTCTCCCGCGTTTCTTTGACCCTTCACACTGTACCCTCAGGACGTTGTCCTGTTCGGTGGGCTCGTACCTCGCTTTGTCAATGTAGTCCGAGAAACCCCGTTCGTCGAATGGAGGCTTTGGTGGCGCAGGTTAATCTTGCGAGGGTTTGCCTCAAACAAGTGCGGGTCTGGGACCCAATTAACCTGGTTGCCCACCAATCGTATACGGTACGGCTCCTTAGACGGTGTGAACGGGAACTTCGTTCGTTGGTTGTGTGTGCGAGCGCCGGGCATTGTAGCCGCAGCCTGCGCTCCGCATCCGTGATATCTGGGTAAGGTGGGTAGATCCGGTGTACTCTACGCGTCAGTGGGTCATACGCGTAGCGCACCGGTTTCTGATACTCCTCCCTTTCCCGATCTGGGTCCTGGTTCAGGTGTAGGTCCATACCTCTCAACATCGTTTCCGTGTCGATGCGATATGGCCTACGCACTGGGTGCTACGACCCTCCATGTTCGCGGCGGTACCGGGCCCCGTTCCGAATATGCGTACATCGGACGGTCGATCGGTCCGTATATTCCGAATATATTGTCGGAGGCATGAAAGTACGCGGGGAATACTTCGTCCCTGCCCCAATGTGCCGTCGGTTCCGGTGGCGGGCAGTGGTGGTGCTGGTACGCCGGATCCGTGGGCCGTGGCCGCTCATCGGGCCGCTTCTCTTCGGGCGGGTTCAGCTTGTCACTGTAAGCGTCGGGCTTGGTCTATCCTCATCGCCGACTTTCTCCCAGTATCTCAAGCGTGCTTCCTCCCTAGCGTCCATCCGCGTGAGGCTCAATTCTTCGCCATAATATAGGCTCTCGTCTTCTTCTGGGATCCACCCAAATCCCGAGTGCTGAGGGGTGTTTAACCCTTCGGGATCGACGTCCTCATCGGTGTGTTGCGATGCACTGCAGCAGGTGTACTGCCGTCCTCAGTCGGTGCCTCCCCCTCGTCAGCCGATGACTTCATAGGGGTCGTCAACATCTCCGACTCGACTTCAGCTTTTCCCCGTGAGGATTTCGGTGTGGCCACAACACTAGCCTGAGTTGTGCCACCTGAAGGTTGAGCGGGTGTGAGCGGTGTATTGGGACCGCCAAGGTTGCGCTGCAGGGTTTCGCTTCCCTGTGCGCCCTTGCTTGCAAGGTTGTTTGCGCCACTGCTCGGAGTGGTCATTATGATGTGGGGTGTCCCGTCTGGTGAGTTATGTATGTAACCGCACCTGAAGTTTGCTGCCTCAGATGGGTCTGGTTCGTCCAGTTGCTCCGCTTTGCGGCGCCGGTCCGCCACCGGGCTAGCTGCCGGGGTCGTTCCCGCCGGACTATCCCGCGCGGATGGAGGGAGCCGTTGCCCTTCTCCCGCGATCGCCTGTAATCCTAGGTGTACTATCAGTATCACCAGGACCGAAGCTACGCACGCCAGGAGGAATCCGAGATACTGCTCCACCAGATGTTCGGTGCCAAACATACACCGCCAGGTGCCTATATCACGTATATGTCCATGAGTTTGTATGTATATATCTGTATGTCAGCCCAAGTACAACGAGCAATGTGCTATGTGTGTGTTGCTCTCGTGTCGGTGTTCGACTCTCTGCTCGTTTCCAAACGCTGGTCAACAGCGTGACAACGCGGGTGCACCCATGCCCCGGTCATCTTTGCCGTCCGCGTGTTCCACCCTCGCCGTACTGCGCGATTTGCGGCGGTATGTAAATAGGGACATGTTATATTTCTTAGTGGTATAGATATGCTTATGTGTATACGTAGGGCCGTCGGGTGTCTTAGAGCCCCTTCCATCCAAACAAAGAGCAAACAAAAGCGAGCATAATATCTAAGACACTCTGTGGGGAATAACTTATCATACACCACTCATGCAATTGCCGCGGGAGGAGGGTAAGGCAGGTTTTTTCCCGTGTATCATGTCATGTTAGGATCTCTTTTGCTATCTCTAAGAAGAATGGACTTAGGTAGTATTTTAACAGATATGGAGTCCAAAGCCGTGTCCCTTTCCTATGGCTAGTTTCTTACTGTTGCTACCCAGTATTGGTCTTTGGATCTCGCATACTACCCGCGTTAACTATGCTTGTGAGGTGTCACACAGCATGCTGGGCTAGGCTGGCTTGCGCCTCTTCGCCTGCCCTAATTTGGCTTTCTTATATTTGCCTGGTGGTGGTGCCCCGATGAAATGGGTCGCTATGCCCTCGGCTACTATCTCATCCCTCACCCGTAGGGGGATTCGACCGTGCTGTAGATCGAATGGGTAATCCAGCACCATCCTAGGCCACGCCTGTATTTGCCACGGCGTGTAGCCTTCGGACTTGTCAGTGATGCCTTTCCAGAACATTTCGACCTGGTTGGAGTCGCGGTATACCGGATAAAAAGTCCGCGATTCCGGCTCGTCGAGGTCCTGGTGTGATCGATAGAACTGCAGTACGGGCGGCTCGGCTTTGATTGCCTTGCTTGTGCGCGTGACCCGAGTCTGCGGCTCCCATTCTCTCACTTTCATGAGGAAGAACCGTTGAGGCAATCGTCGCCGACATGTGCCTCTGGTGGCCGAAGAAGGTATATCTTTCCGACATGCCACTGCATGGTTTTCACGTCGTCGGCCGACCTCAGCTTTGATTCAGCTGGTGGGCGTCTCGGCACCGGTTCAACCTTCTCCTCCTGTTCCGACTGCAGGTGGTTGGTCGGCCCTGGCGCGATAACGTCCCCCTCGGGAGCGTCGGCTTGTTCAGCCGCGACTTCTTCGGCTTCGCTATTATTCGTATCTTTCCCCTCGGCTACGGCCGGCAAGGGTTGTGTCGGGTTCTCTTTCGCCTCGGCCGTCTTGTCTCGGCGCTTGGGCGGCGGCCTTAAACTGTGTTCCAGCTTCTGTACCGCTTCCGTCATTGTTTCGTTACGATCCAGCATGGGGTTAAAACGCATCAGCCGCCGTACATGTACTACTAGCGTCTTACCCTTTTCCTGTATTCGGTATGTCAAATTTTAAGCACCTACTTGTTCTACAACAGTGTAGGGGCCTTGCCACATCGGGAAGAGTTTGACGCTAACCAAGTTGGGTACCTGGGGTACGTACAGGAAGACTAATTCCCCTTTATGGTATTCCCCCGACTCATACTTGACTTTGTTCGGCGTCTGCTGGTTTTGTTTGTGAGCCTCTTCGGCCTCCCGCGCCTTCATGACGTAGTGTCTGGCTTCCGCCATGACTCGTAGGCGACAGGCCATCAGCTCATCCTGCTCCAAAAAGCCCCCTTCCGGGAGGTTTGGTAACACCAGCTCCTCCGGAATCCTCAAGTGCTGCCCGTATACCAGGAGATTGGGGGAAGCGCCCGTGGCTTTTCCGCCCAATGCCCTCGATGCGGTGTTGTTCATGGAGAACACAAAATACGGTAAGGCCTTATCCCATATGTGCTGATTATCGCGACAATACTGTTGGAGCGCGGCCTTGAGCGGTCTATGGACCCTCTCGATTTTGCCGTTGCTCTCTGGTGAATATGCAGTTACGTATTTCCACTTAAAGCCCCACACTGTGGACAGCCGAGCGGAGAGTTCGTTTGTAAACTCCGATCCCCGATCGCTGTATACATTTTTCGGCACTCCGGTATATCGGAAGACATGGTCGACCAGGGCCTCGCATGTCGATTCCGCATCCTTTTCCACAACTGGTACCGCGAACACATAATTCGAGAAGCGGTCTATGGCTATCAGGATGTACCGATAATTGTGGGTCTCCGCTCGTGGTAGCGGTCCTACGTAATCAACATGCAAAGTTTCGAATAGGTTCTCGACAAGCTTGTATTCGCCATAAAGGCCTCTCTGAGCGTTGTTGTGTGGTGTCTTGGTTTGCTTGCAGTGTTCGCATGTGTCGACTGTGTCGGCAATGGATTTCTGCATGCCATGCCACCAAAACCTGCGTGAAATAAACCATGACATTTTATCCCTTCCCGTGTGTGAGTTGAGAGCAGAGCGGTGAGTGGCTAAAAGGATCGCCTTGTGTAACTGGGTTGGTACCCACATGGTGGAAGTCTATTCAGTTTATATGGAAAACGTCAGCAACGGGGGACAAAGATGGTAACCCTATAGCTGAAAAAGCCAATGACATTACGGCTGGGGCCGCAAGAGCCATGCGTTACCATGCCCACCTGCCCATTTCTTTCTGGGCAGAAATGGAACATTCGGCAACCACTCTACATAACATTTTGCCTGCCACCCAAGGACCAAGGAAGGTGGATTTAGGCTGTTAGACTCCGACTTATGCATGTTTGTAGAGAAAAACAAGCCTATAAGAGATGCGATAATGAGAGTATTTCACGTGGATGATTTAATATTTTCCGCACCTAACAAAGAAGCCTATGAAAAATTCGCGTCTGCGTTAGAACAGTACTACCCACTCAAAAGGCTAGGAGTCGCAAAGGAACTCAAAGGGATAGAGATAGTGCATGAGAAAGGCAGAATCGTATTGCACCAAAGAAAGTACCAATTGCAAATTTTACGTGAGACTGGATACGCGAATTCTCGTCCGGTAAGTACCCCAGCGGTAGACCAAACTCCGGAAGCAATGTCTGAAGATGCAGCTTTGCGTAAAATGTCTATTCCGAGTATAGTAGGCAGTTTGCTTTATTTAGGTAAGATGACCAGACCTGATATTGAACAAGCTCTTAACGCTGCAAGCGTCATGCAAACCATAGACAAGGGAGTAACTTACGCTATGTTAGGCAGAATCATACGCTATTTAATAACTCTTTCGCGGTATAGCTTTTAACGGGCCAAAATCCGTTCAAGAGGGTATGTCCTACCCTAAGGTCACTTTGTGGCCTGATGCCGCTCACAAAGTCTGTTTGAAGACGGGGAAGTCTCGCACAGGTTTCATAATCTTGTGGGGAGGAGACCCAATAGGTTGGCTTTCAAAAAGACAGAGTAGGATAGCACTTAGTTCAAATGACGCGGAAATTTACGCAGCTGCTGAATGCATAAGAGAAGGACTAGCAATAGGTCATGTCAGACAGGAACTCGGAATTCCGCAAAAAGGTGCAGTGGAAATTTTCGAGGATAATTCGCAAACAATTCTCGCGGGTGAAAGAGGATTATCCGGACCCCGCACCAAACATTTGCCTCTCGAATTACACTTCATTTATCACCTTCAGAGAGATGGAGAGATAAAGTTTATAAAGGAAGGTACTAAAAAGCAGATAGGAGATTTACTCACCAAACCGTTGCCGCGCGAGCAGTTTACTTATTGCTCAACAAATTCACGGTTATCATTCCGGGGGAACCGGAATGACTACGGGTGTTTCACCTATGTTTTGTGTTTTTGTTCTCGCTCTGTGTGAGTTGTTTAGTATTGTCGATGCCGGATTGGAAGCTGTGGAATCTTCGATCGATGCAGTGGCTGGACTCCGTGCCGTGGGACAGGGTCATAGACCAGCAAGCCGAATGGAAAGTCAATCGCGCGGAATTCCTAAAGCTGAAACACGGACGATACCCAAAACAAGAAATAGAACAACGTCGGGAACTAGCAGAAGGACGGGAACATGATCAAGAAGAATGGGAAATAGAGGCGAGAGGAACTGAGGACGGTTTAGCATACGATGGCGATGAGCTGCGCAACGAGCTTGACTAGACCCCAGGCCTTGCGGTGGCCGGTGGGGGGGATTCCTGACTTTTCTGGCTTCGGGTGCGCGAAAAAAGAAGGATAGTATTATTTTATCGCATACAGCCCGCTTCTCTTTCTTTTCACTTGTTTCCTCACACCCCTAACGTTTTTATATATATAGTTTTTAGTTGCACTTGATACCCCTTGCAAATTTTTCATTTGCTTCAGAACTATACGACACTTATGACGGTAGTCATGACATTGACACAAATAACTAAGGGGGAGCGTTGGTCATTACTATTTCAATTTAATTCACCGTTACTTAGGTAGTTGATTTGTCAATAGGCCGGACAGTCAATAATGCCAATGTTAACCAAAATGCGTAAGACCTATACCTAAGTTAGTCAATCTGTGACATGGCGGGAAGTCAAAGCGTCAGTTCTTTTATCAGTATACGAGTTATTAAAGTGCGTTTCCATACTGCGTTGATAGTCTTGCTGGGTAGCCCGGATAGACTCTGAAAGGAGTCGGTAAAGGTTCCACGATGGGTAGTTTCCCAAAGGATTCTCCTCTGCACGACGTTTCGACTTCACTAACTAGTTTTCGATTCCGTTCAGAAGTAATTTCAAACGATTAAGTCAAAGATCTTTTTAGAAAAGCCGATGATCAACTATTGCCTTTCCCACTCTATTGCCTTTTCCCCCGATTTCCCGTTAAGTCACCAGTGACACGCACGTTGCGGTAAATTTGTGGACAATGGTAACACGAGTGACGGAAAAACAATGTTTGATTGTGTTTTACATCTGTCCCAGGGAGTCATTCTCGCCTAGCCTTCCCAAATCAGTTGAAAGTTGGTTTTCGATTTCACCACCGGGCCCGACACTATCCGTTTTATGACTGTTATATAACTAGAAACAAAAAGACACTATCCGTTTGAGAACTGGAGACCTCAGGCTCACAATCTACGTTTCACCCTTGATTGTAAGTTGCATCCAAGCCTCAGCCGCAAAAAGTTCGAAACTTGATTACGTAAATAAACAGGCGAAGTGATCTCAGGCTCTACTATTTACTGGTATTTCACCTACTCTCACAGAGTCCGAGGACTCGTGACTTGCATTAAGTCCTAACGCCAAAGAGTAGGTGCAATACCAGTAAATACTCCGCTGAAAGGTCACTTCGTTTATTTATTATTATTATGTATTTATTTCTAATTGTTTGCATTGTGACTTCACTTGGGTTGCAAAGTACGAACATTATGAACGTAGATTGTGAGTTGGTAAGGTGTAACACTTGAAGATGGGAGTGTAGCCTCCGTACTTGAAGGAGGTCTTCAAGTCCAACTAATATGTTCACGGTTGAAGTATTGAAATTTTCATTTGGGAAAGATTTCTCAGCAGTTTCTCAGGAAGTCTGTTTCCTTGTCCACAAACTTATGATTTACAGCACATGCGTGTTCACGGGAAATCCGATCAGGGAAAAAGATAATAAATCAACGAAGAAAGACAAAAGTTAATCTTTTGTAAAAAAACTTTCATTAAATCCTTTGAAGTCATTCCTGAACGAAATCGAAAACTATATAGTTAGTGAAGTCGAAACGTCGTGCAGAGGAGAATCATCGTGAGTCTAACGTGCAGGTCAAAAATAGCATAGTAAAATGTCAACGGTAGTGGTTTTAGCAGGTCGTTAAAGTGCTCAGTCTGATGAAATTAAAAAAAAAAGCAGCGCGGCTCCAACCGAAGACTCAAAGTCTCGCCAAAAAAAAGCAACACCTTCTGATGTCCAATTCAGCTCACTCTGCAAAACAAAGCAGAACACACACTCCGCAGCAAACCGAACCGATCTTTCTGCTAACTTGCCTTCTGCTCAGACTGTGCCTCTTTGGCAGAGACGCAGACCGATGCGCAGTAGCCCTTCTAGCAGACGCCAGCTCTCTCTTTCGAAGCGACTTCACACTGCATACTCCTTCGCATTTTCCTATCCCCTCCTTCCGTTTTGCTACTCGCATGGAACACATCAACAATGCTCATAACCCGATAGACAATTTGAAGGTCCGGTAGCGACTCCAACAAGCCTGTTAACCAGAGGCTCCGGGATCCCAGTTGTCTACCATCATTTTACTAAGATTCAAAAGAACCAAAAAGGCAACCAACCTCACCAAATTGGTAATATGTGAACATAAAGGCAATTCGCTACCAGTACTAGAAAATATGGTAATATAGGAAATTAATTACTAAGTATTGAGTGATAAGAGTGAAGATACCGTGACTGTACGGTTATGCTGTAGTGAACTAGGATCTAAATAATTTTCGAATGGTAACTCATATTTATTTTTCAACATTACAGTTGAATGCCTCCCCTATACTACTAAGTCACGTATTAACTTCTAGTTATGAATAAAATCTTATATAGTCACGTATTAACTTCTAGTTATGAATAAAATCTTATATAGTCTCGTATTACGGACAACCTTTCAAGTGGTAAAAATCACTCAACTTTGACCTCATTTTCCTCAATCAATATTTGAGATACGAAAATTCTGAGAAATTGTTGGAAAGCTCTTGTGCTGAGCTTTCAACAGACGGCATCAGCATTTACATATCATCACGATTGACGGAGAACGAAGATTAAAATTGGATAGTTTGCCATTTGAATGTCATTATCATTACTGACAACAGTCTAGAGACAGAACCATCCAACTTTGCCAAGGTTGGCTTAATCATTCAATAGTTGATATACTACACTGAAAATGCTCAGGACATCGTTTGAAAGCCATTATCTTGAGCTTTCAAACGATGGGCTTGAAAATTTTCAAGAGTAACATACTGATGAGATTAAAGTTGGATCATTTTATCACTGTGAGGGTTGTTGGTAGTAATAGTTCGATGTGATGTTACGGTGCTTTTCGTCATATGTGAGATTATTATACAAAAGTCTTGAATTGTAGTTCGTGTATGCAAAAAAGCGTTATTATTATTACTTCCAGTGGTCGTGTTATTACTTTATTAGCAATATTTTAGATAGCTAAGGCGAGTTATTATTATTATTATTATTATTATTATTATTATTATTATTATTATTATTATTATTATTATTATTCAGCCCAATGGCCTCAAGGCGTTAAACTGTGACGCCAACTCATAACCCTTTGGTGGTAGATGCTGGGGAGGAGGGTCGTTGCGCGCGTAAAAGATCTTAAACTCCGCATATGCTGGTTGATAGCCCAGGACCCAGCAGACACCAGATTGTTATGGGTGGGGTTTCGAGGCAGCTCTAGCAACCGCGCTTGGTGTATGCACTTGCACATTCGGTGACGTCTTGCAAGAGGTTGCTGGGACTGCGGAATAACCTCGGCTTGGTGCAGTCTTGCCCTCAGGAGCTCCATCGGTGGCCCCGATCATCAGGCGAGAGACTGACACGGGGGGGTGGAGGACCTCGAACAAGGGTATTGGAGGCTTATGTCCGTTGAGGATATGCCATTAGCTGCATCAGTACGCCTCAGATATAGTAAATCTGCCTTGGAGTGTTGACTGTGACATATTTGAGGGAAATCCCGATGAAAAAACCTAGTCACACTTGCTAAACAGAGTTCCAGCCCAATGGCCTCAAGGCGTTAAACTGTGACGCCAACTCATGACCCTTTGGTGGTAGATGCTGGGGAGGAGGGTCGTTGCGCGCGTAAAAGATCTTAAACTCCGCATATGCTGGTTGATAGCCCAGGACCCAGCAGACACCAGATTGTTATGGGTGGGGTTTCGAGGCAGCTCTAGCAACCGCGCTTGGTGTATGCACTTGCACATTCGGTGACGTCTTGCAAGAGGTTGCTGGGACTGCGGAATAACCTCGGCTTAGTGCAGTCTTGCCCTCAGGAGCTCCATCGGTGGCCCCGATCATCAGGCGAGAGACTGACACAGGGGGGTGGAGGACCTCGAACAAGGGTATTGGAGGCTTATGTCCGTTGAGGATATGCCATTAGCTGCATCAGTACGCCTCAGATATAGTATTATTATTATTATTATTATTATTATTAGTGGCACCGCGATAGCCCAGTGGTTAAGGTCTACCATCTGGGACCTGTCGCCAGTTCGATTCCCGTCGGTGCCAGTATTTTCAGAATATTTTCATTGAAAGTATTGGTCTGTCTGGAAGGCTTGGAGCTGCCTTGCGGGGGTGTCAGTAGAGCCTATCGTCAAATCTTCGTACTCCCCTCGCGGGTGAGACGATGGAGGCACATGTGCAGAAATGCATTCGCCATTGACAGAGAAGCACTATTATTATTATTATTATTATTATTATTATTATTATTATTATTATTATTATTATTATTATTATTAGGGAGTACATAGGCCATCGGTCCCTTTCCATGGGCTGATTGGTATAAAGCTCCTAGAGTAATGTTCTATGCCATCACTTCCTTTATTCCACCGATTGGTGTGGAGACTTTCCTTATGGAATGGAGGACTGGATGCACATGGCCTTCTGGCTCAGCAATTGGCAGACGATACATACATACATATTATTATTATTATTATTATTATTGTTGTTGTTGTTGCTGTTGTTGTTGTTATTATTATTATTATTATTATTATTATTATTTGCCACCAGTATTTTCATTGAACATACCGGTCCGTCTGGAAGTGTTGGAACTGCCCGTGCGGGGGTGTCATTAGAGCCTATCGTCAATTCTTCGTACTCCCCTCACGGGTGAGACGATGGAGGCGCATGTGCAGAAATGCATCAGCCATTGACAGAGAAGCACTATTATTATTATTATTATTATTATTATTATTATTATTATTATTATTATTATTATTATCATTATCATTATCATCATCATTAATATAATAATAATAATAATAATAATAATAATAATAATAATAATAATAATAACAATAATAACTACTCGCCTTAGCTATCTAAAATATTGCTAATAAAGTAATAACACGACCACTGGAAGCAATAATAATAACGCTTTTTTGCATACACGAACTACAATTCAAGACTTTTGTATAATAATCTCACGTATGACGAAAAGCTAATAATAATAATAATAATAATAATAATAGTGCTTCTCTGTCAATGGCTGATGCATTTCTGCACATGCGCCTCCATCGTCTCACCCGTGAGGGGAGTACGAAGAATTGACGATAAGCTCTAATGACACCCCCGCAAGGGCAGTTCCAACACTTCCAGACGGGCCGGTATGTTCAATGAAAATACTGGTCCAGAAATAGACAGGTATGTTCAATGAAAATACTGGTGGCACCGACGGGAATCGAACTGGCGACAGGGCCCAGATGGTAGAACTTGACCACTGGGCTATCACGGTGTCCAAATAATAATAATAATAATAATAATAATAATAATAATAATAGTGCTTCTCTGTCCATGGCTGATGCAAATCTGCACATGCGCCTCCATCGTAATAATAATAATAATAATAATAATAATAATAATAATAATAATAATAATGTGGTAGTAGTAGTCTGATTTCAAATTAGTGACCTGAACTCTCACCGAGTGATAAATGTCATTTTTTTCAGCTCATGTATTTTGCAAATAAA
>WBZZ01005226.1:162500-165000 GCA_019918135.1 Paulinella micropora
AGATAACGTGTAGATGTGTTCTATGTCTGGTAGCAGTGGACGATGAGCGTGCAGTCAAGGCGCAGGTCTGAACCAATATGCCCGGCAACATGGCCTGCAACCATGCATGTGTACATCTGTATGTATATTTAATTTGTCATATGTGTATATAAATTGGACGTGGTCAAAGTGATGGTCTGGACAAAAATGCCCGTCAACATCACCTATGTACATGTAGATGTATGTGTTCTATGTATTGTAGCAGTAGACGATCGGATTGCACAGGGTCAAAGTGCAGGCTTGGAGGAAAATCCCCGTCAACATCACCTATGGTTATATGCATATGGATATGGATGGATATGGATGTGGATATAGGTATGGAACGGGAGATCTACCTTGTTCATGAGTGGCTCGTCTTGCGGTCTTGGGCCTTCTTCCATCACGTTCGGCTCAGCAGCTTCCACCTGCCAACACATACATACATCAATTGTATTAGATAACTTTATTACATGGATTACTTAGTATTACTGCTCCAGGATGTGTGTGTGTGTGTGTGTGCGAGTGTGTGTATCTGAGCGTGTGTGTGAGTGTACGGCCAGGGCGACTGCGGGCATGCCATCGGTGGCGAGGTTCAACCACAGAATCTGCAAGGGGACCAGCGGGGGCTGCAAACCTGACCGCAGGTAAGTAGATAGGTAGATGGGTGGGTAGGTAGGTAGGTAGATGGGTAGGTAGGTAGATGAATGGATAGATAGATAGATAGATAGATAGATAGGTAGGTAGGTAGGTAGGTAGGTGGATAGGTAGGTAGGTAGATAGATAGATAGATAGATAGATGGATAGATGGATAGATAGATAGATAGATAGATAGATAGATAGATAGATAGATGGATAGATGGATGGATGGATGGATGGATAGATAGATAGATAGATAGATAGATAGATAGATAGATAGATAGATAGATAGATAATTACCGATGGCCACTGCGATGGTCATGAAGGTTACCTATAGATAGATCAGTTCAGATCAGATGAGTTGAGATAGAAGGATAGGTAGAAAGATAGATTATTTGAGAATGGAAAAGCACCTCAGCCACGTTGGTGGAGAGGAGGTAGTAGCAGAACTTCTGGATGTTGGCGTAGATGATGCGGCCTTGGCGAATAGCGGCCACGATCGAGACGAAGTTATCGTCCTATGTATGTAGTTATGGTATGTAGTGTATGTGTTGTGTGTCTTGTATTTGTTATGTTCGCGTAGATGATGCGGCCTCGGGATGGCGGTGACGATCGACACGAACTTGTCATCCTATGGCATGTATTCTAGATGTATGTATTTCATGTATTGTATTTGGATGTTAGCGTAGACGATACGGCTTTGGCGTATATAGCGGCGACGATGGACACGACCTTGCCATCCTATGGTATGCGTGGTATGTGTTGTTTATGTTGTATGTGGTGTATATGTTGTATGAGTTGATGCAGCCCTGGCGAATAGCGGCGACGATCGAGACCAATTTGTTTAGCGCATGTGTTGTATGGATTGTATGTAATAATATTGTATGTTTTGTATATATATATATATATAATATGTAGCATTTTGGTACCGTGTTGTATGCATTGTATGTATTATACTAGCGAGATAATATCTGCCGAGCTCTAAGACTCGGTTGTATGTGTTGTATATATTGTATGTGCATGTACTGTACCAGCAAGATCATGTCGGCGGCGCTCTTGGCCACGTCCGTGCCCGTGATGCCCATGGCTACCCCGATGTTGGCTTGTTTCAGCGCGGGGGCATCGTTCACACCATCTCCCGTCATGGAACAGATGTTACCCTACACACACACACACACACATACACAAAAGTGTGTGTGTGTGTGGGGGGGGGGGGGGGGGGGGGGGAATTGTGAGGTTTAGAGGTCAGAGAGGCCATAAGTAGGTTGAGCAAGGCCATGATGAGGCAGTACGGAGGAAGAAAAGACAATAGTGAGGCAGTAATCGAGGTCAGGCAGGCGATGATACCTGACGCTGAAGCGAGCGCACAATGGTGATCTTGTCCTCGGGCTTGGCGCGCGCGTACACATCCGCTGAGTTGGTGATCTGGTCGATCTGGTCGCGCACTTCGCGTATCAGGCGCCGCACTTCCTTCTGATTCTCGGTGCTTGTCATCAGCTCCGTCTCCCGAGCGCCCAGACTACGCAACACCTGTTAGATATATGGTAGATGATACATGATTCATGAGATTTATATAAATGATACGTTATACATTACGTATTACACATTAAACACTAAATTGCGTTTACTGTATATTATATATGAAAATATAATATATTATTTATTGAAAACTACAGATCATGTAATCTATATGATATCCAATCCGCGCCACCCACTTCTTTTTCCGGCGGGCTGCCCCGTGGCAGGATGGACACGTGTATAATATATTTGAAATTATGTATTTTATAATATGTGATATCCTGTACCTGACAATCCACGGCTTTTTCCGGCGGGCTGCCTCGTGGGA
>WBZZ01005226.1:175000-177500 GCA_019918135.1 Paulinella micropora
CAGATAGGTACTCATAAACAAATAAATATGGTAGATAAGCAGATAGGTTGCTACTACTAAATGCATGTTTGAGGTCATGGGTGGATAGGTAGATTAATAGGGTATAGACATCTATTACCACAACGTCCTTGAATTGGTCAATGAAGACTTCCCAGAACGTGGGCGGCGGAACCGACTCCAACTCGTTCTTGCCAGATTGCTCTACGCATAGATAAGTAAGTAAGCAAGCAAGTAAGCAAGCAAGCAAGCAAGCAAGTAAGCAAGTAAGCAAGTAAGCAAGTAAGCAAGTAAGCAAGCCAGTAAGCCAGCCAGCCAGCCAGCCAGCAAGCAAGCAAGCAAGCAAGCAAGCAAGCAAGCAAGTAAGTAGTGAGTAAGTAGATAGACCAAGTCGGATTTCGGCCTCGCGCGAGCTGAGTCCTCTTTGTGCGTCCGTACGCAACTGCCAACACAACTACGTAAACAATAGGTAGACAGATAGATAGGTAGGCAGGTAGGTAGGTAGGTAGGTAGGTAGGTAGGTAGGTAGATAGACATGTTTGGTCTGTCATCGATCGATCGATCGATATCGATCGATCGATCGATATCGATATCGATATCGATCGATCGATCGATCGATAGATAGATATCGATCGATCGATCGATAGATAGATATCGATCGATCGATCGATAGATAGATAGATAGATAGATAGATAGACAGATAGATAGATAGACAAACCGACCTGAACGGGCGTTCGTTGAGCAATCTCGACGTCCTCTGCTGCCGCATGCTACATTGACCACATGATGTACATGCACATGTATATGTATATGTACATGTATATGTGTATGTGTATGTGTATACATACATACATACATACATACATATACATACATAATACATATATATATATACCAATATATATATATATACATATATATATATATATTACAAATATTATAATATGCATATGTACAAGTATACGTTGAGCGATCTGGATCTCCACTGCAGCGTGCTACAGTATGATGTATATCAATATGTATGTGTGTATATGAATATGTTTATGTGTATATGAATATGTATACGTATACGAATGCGTTGAGCAATCCCTCTCTCTCTCTCTCTCTCTCTCTCTCTCTCTCTCTCACTCTCTCTGTCTCTGTGTGTCTGTGTGTGTGTGTGTGTCTCTCTCTCTCTCCACCTGCAGTGCAGTCTTTCGCAGTGCAATCTGCTCTTGCAGGGGAAGAGAGGACATGCGTCGCTCCAGAGGCTACACACACAACACATCATACATACATACATGCAAACATACATGCAAATATAATCTTTGGCAGCGTCATCTGTTCTTGAAGGTGAAGAGAGAGGACATACGTCCTTCCATAGGCTACACACATGACATAGTTCACAGATACATAACAAACAAAACATGCGAATAAAGTCGTTTGCAGTGTAAGTTGCTCTCGAAGAGGAACAGAGGATATACGTCTCGTTCAATAACCTACAACATATATACCATACATTACATACATACATTCATACATTCATTACATACATTACATACATTAAATTACATTACATGACATTACTTGCATTACATTACATTACATTACATACATTACATTACATTACATACATACATTACATTACATACATTACATTACATACATTACATACATACATACATACATTACATACATTACACACATTACATACATACATACATACATACATACATACATGCATACGTACATACATGCATACATACATAGATACATAGATACATACACACCTAGCTACCTGTCCGTGTTGCAGGTGTGACATGCGGCGTGCTATGCCACCTATTGAATGAAACGTCTCGCCCTAACAAGATGTACATGTCGTGTGTCTGTGTCTGTGTATGTGTATGTATCTGTGTATGTGGCGATCCCAATGAAACGTCTCACCCTACCAAGATGTAAATGCCTGTGTCTGTGTCTGTGTATGTGTATGTGTATGTGTCTGTGGCGATCCCATCTATTGAATGAAACGTCTCACCCTACGTATATGTATATATACGTGTCTGTGTCTGTGTCTGTGTATGCGGCGATCCCACCTATTGAATGAAACGTCTCACCCTACGTATATGTGTATGTATGAGTCTGTGTATGTGTCTGTGTATGTGTATGTTTGTGTGTATGTGTATGTGTATGTGTATGTGTACGTGTATGTGTACGTGTACGTGTCCGTGTCCGTGTATGTGTATGTGTATGTGTATATGTATAATGTATGTGGATATGTACATGTACATGTACATGCATTATATGTACATGTACATGTACATATATACGTATACGTATACGTATATGTACATGTACATGTACATGTACATGTACATGTACATGTATATGTATATGTATATGTATACGTATATGTATATGTATATGTATATGTATATGTATATGTAAAAGTAAAGTCCCGCCCTATATGTATATGGATATGTATGTGTATGGATGTGGATGTGGATGTGGATGTGAAAGTGAATG
>WBZZ01005226.1:190000-192500 GCA_019918135.1 Paulinella micropora
CTTCATCCAAGTCTCAGGCAGACTTTGTCCCTTTGCCCAGGTGGGTTTGGGAAGTGGCCAGACAGGAGGCGGAAGAAGAGATGGGTGCTTGGGTTCACTCAACACCATCTCAGGTCAGAGCTAGCGGCGCAGTTGAGAAGTCGTTCTCATGCTTGCCCGTAGCTAGTCAGAACTTTCCAAATTGGAGTCTGCAATTGCTGTCTCTCCCCTCTTTGTTGTCCAAAGTGGAAGGGGGCAGTGTGTGGTGGCACGACTTTCCCTTTTGGTCGTTTTTCTCCCCCTTTACATCCAATACATCTCTGTCTTCACTAATCGATAGATTGCGCTCCGCGCACGTGGTCGCGCTCGTGGGATACGAAGGAAAGGTGGAGGCCCAGTGCTTTGAGCCTTGGACCACGCACGTGTGGTTCGAGAGAACTTCGGACCCAGGTCGACGCTGGGGAGGAAAAGCTCTTGTTCTTTCGTTTTGAGAGGGGAAGGGGACGCTCGGTGTGCTTCTTTGGGTTGGAAGAGAACGAGCCCAGGTTTGTGCCGGGTGAAAGACTTGTACTGCCGCCGTGCAAGGGAAAGATCAAACCGTACACCACGGTTTTCAACGTAGAAGAGATCCTCAGCGACGCAAACCAGTGCTTGCCGCCTGACGAGGTGACATGGTTGAAAGGCTTCCTCACTGGCACGCAAACGTTCTACAGGGGCACTGGAGAGTTCCTCCGCGACTATTCCATAGTTGACCGGTTATCGCCCGATGACAACCGGAAGCTCTATGAAGAAGTCTTGAGCTGCGTGAACAAAGGTTACATGGTGGGACCGTTCGTTAGACCACCATTCCCCAACGATGATGAGAAGAACCAAGCGATTGTTTCGCGGCAATATGCTATACCCAAGGACAAGTGGCACCCGGAGGACGGGAAGAAGAGACTTATCAATGACTTGTCGTACACTCCTCACCTTTCATTTAATCAGCTATGCCCCCGAACGGACGATGGGGTGGAGTATTATTCGCACGACGAACAAATGGCTAGGATCGTTGAGGCGGAACCAGGGTGCGTCGCGCTCATTGCCGACATCAAGGACGCCTACAGACAGACCCCGCTGGACCCTTCAGTGTTTTGGCAACACGTGGTGGCAGTCAGCAATCAGGAGACCGGCAAAACCAAGTACTACGTTCAAGTCTGCCCGGGTTTTGGCGGTGTGCCAGCTGCAGATCAGTGGAATAGGTTCTCTCGAGCTTTGGAAGTCATCTACCTTTACCGGACGATCCCCATGAAGCTCTACGTCGACAACTCTGACGTCATCGCCAAGAACTTGGAACGTGCTTTCGCTTTGCTCAAGAAGTTCAAGGCTCTATCGAAGCGCTTCGGCATCCCGTGGCACAAGGAGGAAGTGAGCCAGTCCTTCCACGCGTTGGGCTGGTACAAGGACACCCGGGAGGGACACTGGTACGTTGAGTTACCGCACGACAAGAGGGACATCGTGATCGCCTGCCTGAACCGCCTTGCTACCAGCTCTCTTTTCAAACTCAAGACGCTCGAGAGGCTCCTCTGCCTGATGTCCTACGTGGCTCAAATGTTGTTCTACGCACGCCCTGCCGTGGGCCAGCTTCGCCAGCAGTACAACAGTTATGTCAAGGCAGAGGCCAAGACAGCACGAGTATGTGCACGGACGTCGGCAGCGGCATGGTGGTCCCGTGATGTGCTAGTGGATGCTAACTTCCTGCTACCAATTTCAGACTTCCTGCGAATCGGGCACTTCGACGAAGAAAAGATGGTGTGGATAGGAGAAGCAGGAAGTGCACTATATGGACCGATGCGAACCTCTCACAAGTGGGAGAGACGCAGGTGGGGGGAAAGGGGGCGCTCATCGCGACCCCAGATCGGTCCAGGGGGCTGTACATCTCTGAAGATTGGACAGATGAGGAGTTGGTCCTGCTGAGATCGAACAAGAACGTGCCCTCGTCCCCCCAGCGTGAGGTTTACTGTGCCTTCTTGGCTGCATCGAGAGTGGCCGCAGTCCTTGGCTTCCGGAAAATCCACATCGTGACGGATTGTAAGGCGGCGGCGGGCTTTGTAAACTCGTGTTACTCTGCTCAGCCGCACGTGCAAAGGCTCTTAGAAGTATGGGCCACAAAGCTAGTCCGGGCAGGCATTGCGCTGACGGCTTCTCACGTTCATGGATTGCTTTGCCCGTGCGCAGGTAGATCGAGCGCAAAGCTTGTGGCGAGAGATGAACCTGTCCGCGCTTTCTTCAACGCGTCTGCGGCCGCTACGGAAGTCCCCTGGCTTGTCGACTCCGCAGTCGAATTAATGGCCCAGTCGCTCTCAGCTGGTACTAGTGCGACGTATGGTTCTGCCATCCACAAACTTCAAGAGTTTGGGGAGTCCTACGCTACGGAACGCTGGATACTCCAATGGTGGAGGCCGGACCCAGTTTTCATCGTGCTCTTTCTGGTTTGGCTGTCCCGCTTCTTCGCAGTCTCTACCGTCAAAGTATATATGTATGC
>WBZZ01005226.1:197500-205000 GCA_019918135.1 Paulinella micropora
AATTATTGCTTTTAAAACGTTTGGATGTAAAGAAAACATATTAATAAAGACTTTTAATTACAAAACTCCTTGCTGTACTTAGCCGGTCGGCACCTTGTATGTACGCTAAATCTCAGCTATGTCAGCTAAACCCCAGAATGACCTTTTAAGTTGTAATTTTTTTGCTAGATCGTTTTTTACAAATCTTTCTGCTGAAATTCAACATACTTATTCTAATTTAATAGTCTTGACGTGTACTTACTTACGACTTAGCACGGTTTGGGGGGGGGGGGGGGGCGCGGGGGGGGGGGGGGGGGGGGGGAGGGGGAAGGGAGGAGAGCGTGTACGCTTGCTTCGACCGCCACCTTGCTGGTCAAACAAACAGCGACAGAAGCAGACGAATTTAAACTGAATCATCCTGGTACAAGTCTTCATCATCGCTGTCTTCGTCTGCTTCGTCGCTGTCACTAGATGCAGCACGCTCGCACAACTCACATCCTTCAACAAAATACGAATGCTTTCGGTTCTCAAACCCGCACGTGTTGCATCTCCAGGGCTCCACAGCTTCCCCGTCCTCGCTATCACCTTCTCCGTCTTCGTCTTGCCCTGAATAGTAAACGCGTTTGCCTGTCCCTGGTATTGTCCAAACAAAAAAAGTAAGCAAACGGTAAGCCCTGCCACACCAGACGTATACCTTTCGACTAGCTTTTGCGTTTCTTAGCAGCTGGCGGGCTTGCAGCCTCAGCTTTCCCACTCTTCCTCTTGCACCGCTTGCCAGACTTAGAGCGCTTCGCCTTAGCCTTGGGCTTGTCGGAACCTTGCGAGACGTCGCTGTTCAGACGCTCCCGCAGTTCCGCCACCTTGCCCTCCGTGGGCAAACCTAACTTCTGCAGCAAAGCAATACATTTAGCCTTTGTTATGCGTGAAAAATGCCCCCCCTGGCCCGTCTTGCCTTGCTTTTCTTTTGGCTCCTCTGCCTGGCCAGCCTATTGAAGTAGAGAATCTTCTCCTCGCGCCCCATGTTGGCAGTAGCCTCGGACTGTTCCAGGACGAAGCCGGAGCTGATGCCAGTCGCCCCGCCTCTCCGAACTGGGCATTTCTCCCCTTGCTTATGCGCTGCCTTAGGCGCCATCGTACTCTGAGTGCAAAACTCACACCGGAGGCCCGCCTCCTTGTCGCTCCTCACGTCAAGTACCACACGATCCGCATCTTGGCCGCCGCTGCATAAAGCGCCATACGCTACGCCCGGAACACTAAACTGCTTGCCCGCAGCTGTTTGCAGGCAATATTTGAAAGAACGAAGCTCCCGAAACTGCCAGCTAGTTAGTAATCGGGGAGACAGTGGATTCTGGGTGACCCACTCTTGGATGACGTCCCTCTCGTGCCCGTAGAGGCGAACGTTCGCAAAGCCAGCATTAGACGCAGATTCTAACCAATCCTCGACAAGCGAAAAGCCTATCCCTTGCTCAATCTGGTCTTTTGAAAAGACCTTCGACAGATTGCGCTTTGCCCGTCGCAGGGATTCCAGGCGTGGTTCGCACATAGAACGTGCGCCTCCACGTCCACACCATAAAGCGCGTGGTAGCATGATTCCGAGTAAATAAACTCTTTGCTCGTAAAATCACCACCGCCATCGCCATTCCGCACGCCTGGCCCCGGCAAAGACGAAAGCTCGCCGCTGCCCCCATCCTGGGTACTCCGAAAATGATAAGCCCAGCAATATCGGGTGGTGTCCGCGGTGTGCTCAGTAGTCATTAAGTTATGAATATATTCGTACTTGAGCTGGCCGTGCGCGTCACGAGTGACAAGGGTGAACAGAAGGTCGTTTACTTTCGTGCCATTTTCCGAGTACCATGATATGTAATCCTGATATATCACCCACTGGCCCGACCCGGGTTGCAGAGCTTCAATTAGCGCCTGAACGTAACTATCACATTCAAGGCACACACAAAGAAAAAAGATGATACCTACAAAAAAGCATAACCAAAGCCTCTTGGAAAGGAAAAACAAGCAATGCTGATATAAGTGTTTTGGAAAGCACGCAAATATTTACCTTAGGCGAGTGTCACAAACATACACCACCCCCATCCCCCCCCCCCCCGCATATGCGCACCCTGTCGGAATAAGTCATGGTTTGTGGGAACGAGGAGGATTTGAGAGCTCATATTTGCAGGGTAGCTAGCCCCAGGCTCAATGTTGATGCTGATATACTTGTTGTGGAATTCACACAAATATTTGTCTTAGGCGAGTGTCACAAACATGCACCACCAGTCCCCCCCCCGGCATATGCGCACCCCTGTCGGAACAAGTCATGGTTTGTGGGAACGAGGAGGATTTGGGAGCTCATATTTGCAGGGTAGCTAGCCCCAGGCTCAATGTTGATGCTGATATAAGTGTTTTGGAATTCACACAAATATTTACCTTAGGCGAGTGTCACAAACATGCACCACCCCCCCTCCCCCGCATATGCGCACCCCTGTCGGAGCAAGTCATGGTTTGTGGGAACGAGGAGGATTTGGGAGCTCATATTTGCAGGGTAGCTAGCCACGGTCTCGATGTTGATGCTGATACAAGTGTTTTGGAAAGCACGCAAATATTTACCTTAGGCGAGTGTCACAAACATGCACCACCCCCACCCCCCCCCCCCAGTAACAATGCAAGCAGCGAAGCAACATCAACCATTCCAATGAAACTCACGACGAAAAATGAATCACCTGCGCTGGGTTTCGTACTGTCGAAAATGGCGCTCGCACTTTCTAATATTCTCGTTGAGCGTTTGAAGCTTCTTGTTAATAAGATCACGCTTCTTGGGGTTTTTGGCAAGCTTGTCAAGCTCCCGGTCGCGCTCGAGCTTCCACTTATCGTAGTTATCATGCCATTTGCAGGGCACGGTCTTAGTGATGCAGTGGAAAGAGACTTTCTCATCATCCAAGAGCTTTGTGAGAGTTTTGCGAGTTCGTGGCTTATAGAAATGCCGCCAGCCTGCGGAGCATTTCCCTCCGCAGATGTATGCAGCCGAATTATCAGTGACCCACTGCGTGCCTCGCAAATCTACGACAAGTTTCTCAATACTGCCCGATGCAATCACCATTTGCTCAAATATTGTCGGGAAAGCTTTGTCGCGGTAATTGTCATGGAAGCTGTCGAGAGTCCCGTACCAGTATAGCGTTGTGCGACCTGACTTGGCGCCCATCATCTCTAGAATCGCCTTCTTGGTGGTGAGCTTTTCCAACTGGGAGATGCCCTCGCGCTGTTCATCCCTGGTTCGCTTCTGTGCGAAAATATCGATGTGCACAACGTCACCCTTAGCTTTCCTCTTGGCCAACTGCTTCTCGACCTTTGCAGCTTTGTTAGCGTAAGCCCGGTTAATGCATGTGAAATAGTCGTTCCACTCCTGGGTGGTCATCCTTCCTCTCAGTTTGCCTACGATTGCTTGTTTGTGAGCGGCCCGAGCCGGCATCTCTTGCAGCACCTCCTTTATTGCACTAGCGGCCGCAGCCTGTGCCTTATTTTTGCGTAGCAGGGCGCTAGTCTCAGGATACATCCTCTCCCCCGCACTGGAAAGAAGCATGTCCTGCAATGCCCTGTCATCAGGATATTTTTGAGATACCTGCTTGGATGTTCGTTTATTGGCCTGATATTTCCTACTTTTCTCCAGCCTTTTGCGGTGCTTGGGGTCGACAGAAGTCAAATCCACGCGCGGAACGCGCGAATCTCGCTTTCGTTTTCTGTTAGGCTCTGTCTCACTGCTGCCAGGTTCAGTCTCGAGGACAGATTTGCGTTTTGATGCAAAAAAATCATCGTGAGCGTTGTTTCCGTTCGCCTCTTGCTTCCCAGACCGGTGGTCGTGGCTTGAGTTGAGAGTTTGCGGACTTAATGCAGGAAAAGGATCGGAAACCACAGAACCGTCGGTATCCTTGCGCAAATCTGGAGGTTGACGCACTTGCTGTTGTGGGACATGGACCAGCCACGACATCGTTTACATCTAAGAAAAAAAAAGCACTGTTCCATGTCACAGTACACACCGATTGCCTAACAGACCTCCATGTCGGAGCAACGTTTGCTGGCTGTAACAAATAAAAAGGGACAGAAAAAAAATGGAGTCGACAGATCGCAAGGAAATGCATCTACCTTTGCCTCCGCAGCGAGCACGTTGCCCGTGCGTGGCTCCCCCGACCAAAACAATCAAAACGCAGCCAAGATGGTTTGAGAGGACGTTCGTTAGGAATGAAATGATACCCCCAAAATTTGCCAACCGTCGGGGGAAATAGGCATTTCTCCATCCTTTTTTGAAGTCAAAAGATCAAGCTTTGCATCGTTCAAGTTTGCCCGTAGGGCATCAACCATACGCATGTCAGGGAAGAAAACTGTAGTTGAAAGCATTCAGCAGTTGCGAGTGGACAAGTCTGAAGGTGAAGCAAAAGGCTTTCTGCAAGTCAACGGCAGCAAAGAGTGGGTCCCGTTTGCCAATGTTGAGATTCCGCCTGCAACGAGGGCGTGTTATTGCAACCTTCCTCACAACAGTTACACGTGGAGCCATTTGTCTGATAACATTGTCTATGTTTACAAGGGAAAAGGGGGTGACAAAGCAAAAAAGGTGGTGTACTCGCGTGAGGAGAATGGGTTCTTCGACCCAACCCGCGTAGACACATCTGAATTAGATGGCAGGAAGAGTAGCAGAAAAAGGCAAACAACATCTCATTTCAACCTCTCTGCATCTGAACAGCCATCCAAGCGTACAAATAAGCAAGGGTCGTCTGATTCTAAGCATGCAAACGAAGGCAAACCATCTTCGAAGCGGTGCGTTTTCATTATTCATGACATTAGCTGAGTGTATTGAATGCTACTCATTGTGTGTTTTGTGTTGTTCAAACTTGCAAAACCTGAAGTGGACGTGAGGAATCGAACGGGTAAGACGTTTGCGCCGTGCTGAGCTTTGTCAGTATGTGTGATTTAAATTCAGTGAACGGACATCCGCTGGCGATGGACTCCCTCCCTCTAAGGTTCGACCAACTCAATCGTTAACGCTTACTCTACTATTTTTAATTATTTCTTCTGTGAATCATTGTTTGAGGCTGCTGATGCGACTGCTAAGTTACCTAAACGCAAAGGGAAAGACAAGGAAAAGTCTGCATCTCAGAAGCGGTGAGTTTGCCCTCATCTAAGTGCATTGAATGCTACTCATTGTATGTTTTGCGTTGTTAAAACTTGCATAGCACTACTTTGAAAGAACCGCCCAATCCAAAGGGCGGTGAGGAATCGAACGGGTAAGACGTTTGCGCCGTGCTGAGCTTTGTCAGTATGTGTGATTTAGTGAACGGACATCCGCTGGCGATGGACTCCCTCCCTCTAAGGTTCGACCAACTCAATCGTTAACGCTTACTCTACTATGTTTAATTATTTCTTTTGTGAATCATTGTTTGAGGCTGCTGATGCGACTGCTAAGTTACCTAAACGCAAAGGGAAAGACAAGGAAAAGTCTGCATCTCAGAAGCGGTGAGTTTGCCCTCATCTAAATGCATTGAATGCTACTCATTGTGTGTTTTGCGTTGTTCAAACTTGCATAGCGCTACTTTGAAAGAACCGCCCAATCCAAAGGGCGGTGAGGAATCAAACGGGTAAGACGTTTGCGCCGTGCTGGATTTTTGTCAGTGTGTGTGTGTGATTTAGCGAATGGGACAACGTACAGTTCCCACAACCCACGCGAACAGGTGATAACGAAACAGTTTTGCAACAGCTAGCTCAGCTAGCAAAAGTGTCGGAGGCCGCAAGGGATGACATTACAAGTAGCGCAGGCGTGCATGGTTTAAACGGCGAAGGTAGCTTTCAACTCTTACTAATTATGAACCACAGACCCGCCTAGGGGGGGGGGGGGGGGTGGTGCATGTTTGTGACACTCGCCTAAGGTAAATATTTGCGTCCTTTCCAAAACACTTATATCCGCATCAACATTGAGCCTGGGGCTAGCTACCCTGCAAATATGAGCTCCCAAATCCTCCTCGTTCCCACAAACCATGATTTGTTCCGACAGGGTGCGCATATGCGGGGGGGGTGGTGGTGGTGCATGTTTGTGACACTCGCCTAAGACAAATATTTGTGTGAATTCCACAACAATTATATCAGCATCAACATTGAGCTTGGGGCTAGCTACCCTGCAAATATGAGCTCTCAAGTCCTCCTCGTTCCCACAAACCATGACTTGTTCCGACAGGGGTGCGCATATGCGGGGGGGGGGGGGGGTGGTGGTGCATGTTTGTGACACTCGCCTAAGACAAATATTTGTGTGAATTTCACACCAATTATATCAGCATCAACATTGAGCCTGGAGCTAGCTACCCTGCAAATATGAGCTCCCAAATCCTCCTCGTTCCCACAAACCATGACTTGTTCCGACAGGGGTACGCATATGCGAGGGGGGGGGGCGGGGGGGGGGGGGGGTTGGTGGTGTATGTTTGTGACACTCGCCTAAGGTAAATATTTACACTGTTAGATGATCAGGAGGAGGATGCTGGCGCCGCCGCAAAGGCTGCTGGGACGGGGGGCAAAGACCAGGGCAATGCTGGCGCTGCCGCTGGGACGGGGGCAAAGACAAGGGGAATGCTGGCGACGCCGCAAGCTTTGCTGGGACGGGGGGCAACGACAAGGGCAATGCAGGCGCTGCCGCTGGGACGGGGGGCAAAGACAAGGGGAATGCTGGCAACGCCGCAAAGGCTGCTGGGACGGGGCGAAAAGACCAGGGAAATGCTGGCGCTGCCGCTGGGACGGGGGGCAAACACAAGGGGAATGCTGGCGACGCCGCAAGCTTTGCTGGCACGGGGGGCAAAGACAAGGGAAATGCTCACGCTGACAAGCCCGAGAACAAATATGGAAAGCAGAAGCAGGGGAATGATGGCGCCGCCGCAAGTATTGGTTACCCTTCCCAGGATAAACAGGGGTTGTTGCAAATATACTTGGATCTCAAGCTCACATTCGACAGCACAAGCTCTGAGATCGCGTGGGTTTCGGTTTCGATCCCGCCAACCGATAGCTTTGGCTACAGGTTTCCCAAGGATGCGTCTCAAGACGATGCAGAGGAAGGGATGCGCGGGTATGAACATTTTGTCTGAGTCTTTCATTTGGACTGTTTTCGCGTAGGGTGTTGATTGTGCTCATCGAGGGATGCGGACGATGTTCCTGAGTATTTTGCTCTGCTGGGCAGCCAGTTTTGTAAAAAACTCGACAAAAACCTGCAGGTACCCACACGGTTGCTATATTGATCAGCGTGCATTTCATCATTGATGAGTCATATTATTATGACTCCAGACCGGTGACCGTTTGTACTTTTTTGGCGGCCCACAAGAAGGAATGCTCCTGGTGGGGTAATCATAATATGATTCTCTTTGTCATATAAGCATTCTGACATGTGACAACAAACACTAGGCCCGGCGTCTTTTTGCGAGCGGTGCGTGACGACAACTTGGTATGGAAGTTTGAAGTTGTGGAGTATGCGCTGCTGGTAGCGAGGGAAGTTGAAAAGAAGGT
>WBZZ01005226.1:212500-235222 GCA_019918135.1 Paulinella micropora
TTCTTGCAACGCGTATTTGAGCACGGCACGACACACAGCTTGGATGGCAAGCCTTTGGAAACTACAGCTGTGTTGTCCTTTGCGCTTAACACCACACTGTCTATTGCCGCAGGACAGCCCATTATCTGTTATCGACCAACCGGATTGTACTGAGCAGGTCCCGGGTAACTAACCATCCCCCCGCCCCCCCCCCCCCCCCTGCTTGTTCCTGTGTGTGTGTGTGTGTGTGTGCGTGTGTGTTTATGTGTATTTGTTATAATATACTTAGCGCGCACTGACGAGCATATCTGGCTTCGCGACCCTGCAAACAAGAGCAGATTGATCGACTGCTGTCAGTGCTGGGTAGCAAGAGACGACGAGGATGCTCTTTGGCTGGATGAAAAGGTAACAAACAACCGTCCTAGACCTTGCATAAATAATTACATACATACATACATGCGTGCATACGTACATTCCATACGTACGTATTCGCATACATACAATTGTACTTACACACATACAAAAATATATACACACATACTATTAATTGTATACAATGACCCACATATACATACATACAAACGATTAATTATATACATATTACGTATACATACATTTACATAGCTACATACATATACATACGAACAGTTATAATCACAGAACACATATATAAATGTATACATACATACACACGTACATACAGAAAGCCATAGTAATACACGCATAAGTACATACATACAAACAAGGACACACATACACAAACTATTTAGCAGGACACATACACACAATTGTTTATACATAACACACACACACTCACACACACACGCATACACAATAACACACACACATACATACATACATGCATAGACATGCATACTATGTTACATTCATTGTCACACAAAACCGATGCATGTGTGATCCTTGTGACGTGGGTGTGCAGACACAGCAGCAAGTAGAAACTCAGTGGAAAAAGAAAATTCGCGGAGAGATCAAAATGTTCAAAGAAAACCTCACCGCTGCGTGGCAATTGAGGGAGTTCGAATTGCGATACGACCGTTCTCAAGGCGAGGCACACGAATACGAGTGGTTCAAGCTACAAATACAAGTCATGCAACCCCGTATCAGTTTCAACGAGTCACCTGTATTGCCTGCATGGGAACGCGCACACAAACAGGTTGTGAACGTCAATATATTCTGTGAGAATAATTTATTATTGTGGCTTGTGTGTGTGTGTGTGTGTTTGTGTGTGTCTATGTGTTTGTTCACGCGCACTCGTGTTCAAAGGCCTGCGACGAATTACCAGGTGTTGTGTATATGCTAGCAGATCTGGCGTTACACATGTCGCAATCTTGAACATATGTACATGTCCCCGTGTGCAGACATGCGGTGGCATGGCTAGGAAGTGCTTGGGTATGTTGCTGTACAAAGCCAACACCGAGAGCTCCAGCGGCGTGGCTAGGAAGTGCCTGGGAAATTTGCTCCACAAAGCCAGCAGCGTCCAACCTACAGCTGCAGCCGTCACCGATAGCTCCAGGTCCACCGGCGTGGCTAGGAAGTGTCTGGGAAATTTGCTTCACCAAGCCAGCAGCGTCCAACCTACAGCTGCAGCCATCACCTACAGCTCGAGCGGCGCGGCTAGGAAGTGCTTGGCATTTTGCTATACAAAGCCAACACCGTCCAAGTTGGGGCAAGCTTGATCATGGTGATTCCACCTGCTGACATGGATCACTGTGATTTAACGAGCGAAACCGACACCGAGAGCTTAAGGGGCGTGGCTAGAAAGTGCTTGGAAAATCAGTTGCACAAAGCCAGCACCGTTCAAGCTACAGCTGCCGCCATCACCGACAGCTCGAGCGGCGTGGCCAGAAAGTGCTTGGGAAATTTGCTGCACCAAGCTACAGCTGCCGCCATCTCCGACAGCTCCGGCGGCGCGGCTAGGAAGTGTTTGGGCATGTTGCTCTACGAAGCAAACACCGATAGCTCCAGCGGCGTGGCTAGGAAGTGCCTGGAAAATTTGCTGCACCGAGCCAACACAAGTGGGGTGGCTAGGAAGTTGTTGGGCAACTTGCTGCACTGCGCGGAGCAGGTCCATCGCCACCTAAAAAACTTCGTACTGCCTACCAGTGTGCTATTAACATAACTGTGCTGTCACTGGACAGGAACAGCAACGGCGACGCGATGAAGCACACAGACGCATGATGAGGGCTGCGATACAGGAACTCAGCAAAGCGAATGAGGCAGTTCCGGGTGCAAGACTTACGTTCACCCTGGAGGCAGAGCAAGCTCGAGTGGTCCAGGCGGTGTTGAAAAGTGTGTGCAATCCAGGTGGCTCTCAAACTACAGGGAAGGATGAGGGAGAAAATTGAGCTAGCAAGGATAGGGTGAGAGAAGAGGACGAGCTCGAGGCAGGAAGTGATGAAAAAGAAAACTACCAAGACAAACAACTAAGAAAAGAAACAAAGAAACACAAAAGGATACATCAGGGGGGGGGGGGGGGCGAAGGGAACTGAGATGACGGCAAAAAGAAGTACACACAATCAACAGGCGAAGGAAAATGCAAGAAATGCCAGGACATCTGCAGGTAAAACTTGTACAGCCGCAAAGCGCGCGGCGGCGTAGAGGTCAGTCCAAACAAATACGTATTAGGAGTTATGGTTTGGTTAGCAATTTATGGTTTTTGGTGAATCTTATTATTATTAAAATAATCTTTTGTCACGAACAGTGGTCCTGCGTGTGCATATATATACATATATATATATATAATATATACATATATATATATATATGTGTGTGTGTGTGTGTGTGTGTGTGTGTGTACGTGTGTGTGTGTGTGTGTGTGTGACATTGTGTGTGTGCGTGTGTGTGCATCGCGTACGTTGTGCAATATTATATGGTATTTCTTATGTGCATGTGTATGTGCATATGTGGCCAGGAAAGGGGATGCCAGGGCATCCGTGTTCCCTGCCCTTATACATGTCACGTGGTCTGGAGACATCGCAGGACCTGTACCTGGCGTCGTCCAAGATGCATGGTCCTGGGATTTACGCCGCGAAATGGCTGCAGCGAGCTCAGAGTTACTGCCCAGAGGTGGTAGATAATGAGACAGTCAGAGACGTCTATCACTACTTGGACTGTCTCAACCGTTTCCCAGAGAGAACGGGCCACAAGTTCAAATTCTCAGCAATTGTCGTCTTTGTTGATAGTCATATGGACAAAGACACATTACAGCGTGGTCTCGCCGTAGTTCCTCGACACTATGTTAGTTACCTGAACCACGCACCCAAGGACAAGGCTAATGCCAAGATAAGCATTAGGATCAATGGCGATGTTATTGATTTCTTGCCGTGGGCCCAACGTGTGTGTCCTGAGGTAGTGGAGTCCCTGGCGTGGGATAGGCCAGGGCCGGATTCTCTGCAGTTGAGGGAGCGGCTTGTTGGTTTTTCTGGACTGTCCGCTTTACGTGGTCTGATGCAACGTGCTAAACCCAAGATAGAACTAGTTATTACTGCACTCCAAGACATAGGAGCGGGTCAGGAATTACTGATTTGCTATGGCACACATGATGTCACAGAATATCAAAATTTGCAATCTATTAATATACGAGATGAGGCACACTTGCGATTGATTCGAGAGCAGTGTGTCTGTCACAGGAAGACAGTATCAAGCGAAGACGAATTGCTGCAAAACCATATGAACAGGTTGGAGATGGTGTAGCGCCCAATGTAGCGAGCATCACCATGTTTGTGTTGATTCAATGTTATTTGGTTTTATTAAAAAAAATTAGACTTAGAATAATAAAAACCATAAAAGAATATATATATATACAGTGTGTGTGTGTGGACACGCGTAGTAGTGCTGTATGTGTCTGTTGTACCACAGAAGGATGGCTGCCAGGCAGCGAACGCTTGGTTCCAGGACTCAACTGGGGACAAGAACCAACTCCTCTCTGCATGGTATGCCAGGAGAGAGAGTCAGTGGGTCTGCTGAGTGAGGCACCAGACGGAGTACAGTTGTTTAGCAAAAACTATGCTTGTAAATTCTGTTGTGTTATTTTAAGCCGGCCAGCTGCCCCGTCCACAAGAACCTAAACTCAGGTTCATGTAAGCTGCCTGGGTCACACAGTTTTTGCGGTGGCGCTGAATGAGCAACTTGATCATTTTGGGGCTTTCACTACTGAAGATATACCTGTTGGCGCTGCTAAACAGCACAAGGGTATATTCTTCGACGGTAAACTCCGTAAAAAACGAGAATGTGACCACCAAAGCTACTTAATTCTTGTCGGAAGTCGGCGAGTGAATAAACTAGATTGTCTGTACGTGGACGGGTTCGATCTCATCAGTGAATACAAGCAGACACAAACCAACCTTCTAGGAGTTTTGTGGAAGTGTCCCGATAAACCACAGCATGGAACATGGAGAAAGTTTTTGCAGCTTAGTGGAGGCAAGTCGATTATTTTCCACTTGCCCAAGCACTTGCGCTATCGAGGCTAAGCACATCTCACTAATTCTAGTAAAGGTGTAATTGAGTCAGTTCCTAACATGACTGGGAAAGGACTCACTCCTAGTGAGTTACAGCCAGTCGAAAGTTTTGATGTAGCGGCTGAGGCTTTCCTGTGCACTTATCTGCAGCGCAGCACGGGAGAAGGCGTGGCGAATATGGGTATGCAGCTGACATGGTCGTACACGCCTCGGTACAGGGCCAACGCGGCCGGTGAGGATAGGGATCGACAAACGGTTGCCGCACCGAACCGTCCCAGGTTGCAGTGGTAAGAGGTTGCTACGGCAAAGCACAAGCGGCGAATGCGTAATTGCAGGCAACGCAGGAAAATGTATTGTTATTAAAAAAATGTGGGACATTTAGATGGCAAGCTTTTTCCCTGACTATGGTAAAATTAGGTCTACACAAACAGAACATAGTGTAGACAGTGTGTTCGTGCCTGTGTAGGTGTCCAGCGAAATTGCTCGCATGAGTTGCCATAGAGGTGGGCATCCTCGTGTCATCCAGTCTTCAGCAGCGGCAGGGTACAACTGCTTGTGGTTATGCAAAATTACTTATGTAATTTTCTTTGCGTACTAGTACGCTGTATTATGTATTCATTCAACTATGTTTGGTCTCGCAGGCAGCACAAGTTGGAATATTTTTCCTTTCCAGGCAGTTTGCAGCAAGATCAAGATCAAGATACCGCACTGGTGCTGTTTTCTATTCACGTGAAAGAAGACGAGGTTTTAAAACAAAACATCCAAGCTCAACTGAATGCACTGTCTGAGTCCAAGGCGACGGTGATACAAAAGGTATTAGTTTGTTTTTTAGTTTTGTGCATGAGGAAAACACCCTCTTCCCTGCAACCTCGCTTGACACCTTTGCTGATGGGTATGGTACTGACATGTTTGTAGGAAGAAAGAGCTATAGGAGCGCTGCTCGGGCTGGCAGTGGAAGACGCACTGGGCGCACCATTGGAGTTTTCTCAGTTAAGCTACAAGAGAAATATATTGACTAAAATGGGACAACAGAATGTATGGGAAAAGTCCCAGATATATAACAAAACGTTCAAAGTCAAGAGTGGACAGTGGACAGATGATGCGTCAATGGCACTGTGTCTGGCTGACTCTTTGTTGGTGAAGCGGGGGTTCGATCCAGTAGATCAACGTCTCAGGTTAATTTGCTGATGCGACGCTCCCTGCCGATGCCGCCTTGCTGCTCTGCCTTTGATGCTATCGCGTTCCCTCGATAGTCTGTGTGTACTTTCTGTCCCAGGTACCACTACTGGTATTACCACAGCTACAACAACGCATTTGGGGCGGACACAAAGAGAAAATCACAGGTCAGCATAGGACTAGGGGAAAATACAGAGTTGTCGATGATGGAGTTTAAAAAAGCGTACAAAGTGCCAGTGCCTTGCACCAAAGCTGGTGATAGCCAGACCTCGGGGAACGGTCCTTTGATGCAATCAGCGCCTGTACCTATCTTTTATGCTTCTTGCTCCGAGGATTGTGTACGATATGCGTATTTACAAAGCAGGGCTACACACCAAGGACACGAGGCCGCGGAATGCTCGATGCTCCTAGCTTACATTCTGTGGAAAGCAATTAATCACGCGGGTGCTGCAAGTACCGGAGACGTTACAGTCCACACTGCTGTAGAATCGATGGTTGTCCGAGAAATATTGAAGAATCTCAAGCAGGAGCTGGAGGATACTTTGATGAAGGTAATATTGTTGGTACGGTATGTAGAATTCTTGAAGATATATACTTTGACGAAGGTAATATTGTTGGTACGGTATGTACAATTCTGTACACAAGCAAAGAGACTCATGGCTGCACCAAGTGACGCTGTGTCACTCAGGTAACTTTTGTTGTGTAGGCGCGGGCGGAGACCAAGAAAACAAGCGAAACTGGGTGTCCACCGCTAGGCAAAATTAAGCGTGAAGGTCGGTTGCCTGGCCAGCGCTCAGAAATAACGAGGAGAAAACAATCAAGATGGAAATTGGGACTGGCGCAACATCCATTGCCACTATGCAACAAAGCGCGTGAAAGAGAACGATACATACGTTGGTAGCTACGCTATGGATGCCCTTGCTATGGCGTTACACTGTGTATGGAGCACTGCAACATACCGCGACGCTGTCCTGAAATCTGCAAACTTAGGAGGAGATGCGGATACAGTATCAGCTATAACAGGACAAATCGCAGGAGCCATCTACGGGGTCGGTGCAATACCTAAAGCTTGGGTAGATTCTGTGCAACAGTGGGACAGGCAAGGAGAAATAGCACCAAAAGTGGTGAGGCTGTACCGGGAGGGCCTGCAAGTGTCAGGTAGAGAATTTTCTGCATCATTATCTTGTTCACATTTCAAGAAACTCAGAAGCAAGTGAGTTTGTTGTGACTGCTGTGACTGGAAACTGAATTTTTGCTTTGTGTGGCCATGGTAGATCAACCTCGGAACTCCACCCTTCAAGCAAGTACTGCTGCTGCTTCACCAGGAAGAAGTGCAGCGTTTTCACCTTTACCCGCAACTTGATTGCAAGCGCAAGAGCTGCAAATTGGACTGAAAGGACATGCTGGTGCATTGGAAGGAATGCCAGATGATGTATTTCTGTGTTTATTATTTGATGAAAGATTCTGCGCAAAGCGCTTTGGACAAAAATGCGTCATGAATCCTTTCCGACCTGCAGTTTATGGGGGGGGGGGGGTGGGGCACCAATGTACTATTTGGCTGGGTGCCACCGGCAATGGCGGGGAAGGAGCCATTCCCCTGCAGTGTCAGAAATAGAACCATTTGGCGTGAAACAACGCTATGGCGCTGGACCTCTCTCTGTCCTGTTCTCTCTTTTTCTGTCTCTCTTATTCTCTCTCTCTCTCTCTTTCTCTCTGCCTTTATTGATAAATATAAGGAAAATTACTAGTAAACCCATTTGACGTCAGAGAAGTCTTTCTGCTATGCGATCTTCTTGATACAGCTTGAGCGATGTCATTAGTAGTGGTACGACAGACAGTGTCAGCGACGCCTGCAGCATGTCTTTTACATGAGACTACTGACCTAGAGTTGCTCACCTGACTTAGTGAATTCCGACCACTCAACCGGAATCTTCAAAGTTTTTGCTCTCATTACAAGTGGTTTGGTCTGTTTTCCTGAAAGATGTGCTGTGTTGTTTGGAGTCTTGGGCCTGTGCGGTTCCGAGATCCAGTTGCCTGTGTTTGTGCAGGCGCCCGCAGAGATGGAGCCAGGCAACTTCAGGCGTTCGCGCATCACCAAGAGAAGAATCCCGGACCAAACGAAGCAAGTGAAGCACAAGCAACTGAAGAAGCAGAAGAAGAAGAGGCAAGAAGGACAGAACCTGGTCTTAGAGAAACAGCTGCTGTTGGGAAGCTGGGGGTTACGTTAGCTAGCAGCTCCACTAAACTTGTGCTGCCAGTGGCAGGCCTCTCTCCCACCTCTTCCTTCTTGCCTTCCGATCCCTCCTCTCTCTCCTCCTCCTGTTCCTCCTCTTCCTCTTCCTCCTCTTCCTCCCCTTCCTCCTCTTCCCCCTCTTCTTCTCAGTCTCTACTGGAGTGGTTCCCAGGAAAGCGTCCAGACGTGCAACCTGCAAGTTGTATTCAGAATGATGCCAGGCTGCTGTTGATACCAGTTAACCTGTGGGGTTGCATCCGGGACTACGTCGGGTGGATCAAGATGGCGCCTCTAGCGCGTGTCTGCAAGTTCCTAGCAAGCCTAACAAAAAAATCCACGGTTCTGGAATGGATTACGAGAGCCAGTGCTTGACTTGAGCTCATTCGAACATGCGGAACCTCTGTTGGCACTGAGGCAAGTATGGAGGGAGAGCAAAGTCTCCTTTTCCAGGGTTTGCCTGCCTCGGGACAGGCGGGGACGCTTGAACGTGTCAGACACTGTCCTCGAACTGCTTGATAGTACTGGTGTTCAGCACCTCAGTCTAAGCAGCTGCATCGTAGCGCGTGACCGCGACGACAACAATCATCGACTCACGGATGCTAGGCTTGCCTACTTGTCCGCGCTGCCTCTCCAACACCTCAGTCTCTTTGCGTGCGAGGCTGTCACGGACGCAGGGCTGCCTCACTTGTTCCCTTCCCCTCCAACACCTCAATTTGGCTTATTGCTTGGGAATCACTGACGCGGGGCTGGCTCACTTGTCTGCGTTACCCCTTAAGCACCTCAATCTCAGTGGGTGCGAGGCAGTCACGGACGCGGGGCTTGCTCACTTGTCTTTCCTTCCACTCGAACACCTCAATTTGTGTTATTGCTTGAGAATCACCGACGCTGGGCTGGCTCACTTGTCTGCGCTACCCCTTAAGACCTCTATCTCAGTGGGTACGAGGCAGTCACGGACGCGGGGCTTGCTCACTTGTCTTTCCTTCCACTCCATCACCTCCATCTGGAATATTGCTCGGCAACCACGGACGCGGGGCTGGCTCACTTGTCTTCCCTCCCCCTCGAACACCTGGATCTCAATGAGTGCTATCAAATCACTGACGCGGGGCTGGCTCACTTGTCTGGGCTGCCTCTCCAACACCTCGATCTCCGTGAGTGCAAGGCAGTCACGGACGCGGGGACGGTTCACTTGTCTTCTCGTCCTCTCCAACACCTCCATCTGACAAATTGCTTTGCAATCACTGACGCGGGGCTGGCTCACTTGTCTGCGCTGCCTCTCCAACACCTCAACCTCAGTGGGTGCGTGGCTGTCACGGACGCGGGGCTGGCTCACGTGTCTTCCCTTCCCCTCCAACACCTCAATTTGTCTTATTGCTTTGGAATCACTGGTGCGGGGCTGGCTCACTTGTCTGCGCTACCCCTTAAGCACCTCATTCTCAAAAGGTGCACTCACGGACGCGGGGCTTGCTCACTTGTCTTCCCTTCCCCTCACACACCTCAATCTGGAATATTGCTCGGCAATCACGGACGCGGGGCTGGCTCACTGGTCTGCGCTTCCTCTGCAGTATCTCAGTGTTTATCATTGCCGCCAAGTCACAAGCGCTGGGCTGGCTCCATTCGTTGCGCGTCCTGAGTTAACGTTATTGCGTGCTTTTGATTAATGGATGGCGCGTTTTCAACATGCACCTTGATCTCTGTAGCTGCAGCAGAGACACCGCCAGCGACAGCACCAGTACCAGCAGAGGTAGCTAAGGCAGCAGGGGCAGCGAGCGGCTACATTGTTTGAATGTCGTATATATAATAAAACAACATTTACCTTGTAACCCAGGGCAACACACCTCGAGTGTGCGGGAAGCCCGAACTGAGGGGGAGTTTCCTCATGTCCGCTCAGTATGAGTGGTCTTGCCCTAGTGAATTCCGAGTACTGACCTAGTGAATTCCGACTAGTCCCCTGACCTAGTGAAATCCGACCACTCAACCGGAATCTTCAAACTTTTAGCTCTCCTGACAAGTGGTGTGGTCTGTTTTCCTGAAAGCTGTGCTGTGTTGTTCAGAGTCTTGTTGGGCCTGTGTGATTCCAAGATGCACTTGCTGGTGTTTGTGCTAGGCAACTTGAGGCGTTCGCGCATCATTGTGCCGCAGGGCTTTTTTTTTTAATTTTATTTTTAGGAACAAGTTTTTCATAGGAACAAAGATGTGCTGTGTTGTTTGGCGTCTTGTTGGGCCTGTACGGTTGCGAGATGTAGTTGCTTGTGCTTGTGCAGGCGCTGAGTGATGGAGCTAGGCAACTTGAGGTTTTCGCGGATCAGAACGCCGCAGGGACGAGGCTTCATTGAGCGCTCAGGGATGGAGCGAGCGGCTTCCATCGTGCAGGCTTCATTGAGGGAGCGGAAGATTATGTTCCCAGACAGTGCAATGGCGACAGCAGCACCACCGCCACAGGCAGCACCACCAGCAGCAGCACCACCACCAGCAGCAACAGCAACAGCATCAGCAAGCAGTAATTTTCTCAAGTTGTAAACATTTCGAGTGAAGCAAGTAACCACCAACAGCGTCAGCACCAAGACCTGCAGCAACGGCACTAGCAATGTTTCAACGTCATGTATGTTACTAATTAAAAAAGAAATTAACTTGCAGCCTAGGGCAACACACCTCCAGTGTGCGGGAAGCCAATAGAAGAATATAAATGATAAATATGTTTTGCATTTACTTTGTTTACTTCTTCCGATTTGCTTGATCACGGCTAGTGGCAAATATTTTCTTATTGAAACTGTGGATAATTGTTATGTATTAATACGAATGTCCCCTGTACTAGTCGCATACTTGTAATTCGATGAAAGTACTTAGTGTTCTTAATAATCGTTTTTAATACATCCGATTTACTTTATCGCGGCTAGTGGCAAGTATTTTCTTACTGGAGTTGTGGATAATTCTTATATATTAATACGAATGTACCCTGTACCAGTCGCGTGCCGTACTTGTAATTCGATGAAAGTACTTAGTGTTCTTAATAAGAGTTTGTTGTATCTGCCTACTTGAAGAGTTGTGTACAAACTCACAAGTAGTAGTAGTAGTAGTAGTAGTAGTAGTAGCAGTAGTAGTAGTAGTAGTAGTAGTAGTAGTAGTACCAGTAGTAGTAGTAGTAGTAGTAGTAGTAGTAGTAGTAGTAGTAGTAGTAGTAGTAGTAGTAGTAATAGTGATAGTGGTTATAGTGGTGCCAGTAGTAGTAATGGTAACATAAACGCCTGACCTGTACTACTAACAGTAACATTATAACTATGTTAGTGGGAAACAATTTAAAAATCAAGATTGTAATTTTTTAATCATAAGCAGCCAGGTAGTCACCTTCACCTTTTAATGATTTGCACAGAAGAACATTTGTGTGAGCCAGGCCCGCGTCCCAAATAACAACATTGTCTAACACAAATCAGTTGCACAGCATAAAAATTGAGTCTTTCCCTGGCTTGCTAGTTGGATAGATTTGATACGATTGCACAAGATCAGGATCTCTGCGAATACATTGGCTGCATTGTCGCGGATAGAGTAGTTTCTTGTTTTCTGGTTTCTTGAAACAACGTGCACACACATGCACATACCGCTGCGAACACCACCAGCACAGCCTCGGAAAACTCTGGTAACAACCAATAGATGCAGCAGTGCAGTAATAACAAAGATACAACGCTGCCTTGGGTCTGCATGAGTCAGGTATAAACTTAGGTAATTCGTCAAACCTGAGATATTTTGACCCTTGTTCGTCAAGTACTGAAGAACGGGGCGATGCAACTGGTACTTTTGTTGCCTTGTTTCTGAACAAGCATACTTTGCAATTCTGTGGAGTGGCAACCTCCATAGAAGACTTGAATATTGTAGCCACAGCTTCGTTGAGGACTTCGTTGCTTGTTACTAAGCTCTGATCTCCGTACGTTTCGTCCTCCTGCATGGATACTTTACACCATGCCTGATAATAAGCACTACTGGAAGACAGTGGGCACAGTGCCTGTTCCGCAGTATACTTGTGCATTGCACCTCTAAACTGTAACCATTTCAAAACTGCAAATTTGTTGACGCCGTTCAGAATCACCATGCCTTCTATGTCTTTGGTCCACCGTAGAACATTTTCCGGTAATGTTACAGTGAACTCTGTCAGAGCATCCAGTTCCTCACCCGGATCAAGCAGCAAACGACCAGTTGTAACCGGGCTCATGTAGATACTTACCATTCTAGCTACACGCCGCAAGTCGTGTACAGAGTGCTGTTTAGCTTGTTGCTGTCCTTGCGCGGCTCCAAGAACACTGTAGACTTCTGTGTTCACGGTGTCTGCTAGGGAATTGTAACACGAGCCAGAAAGGTTCATCATACTCATGACGGCGTTGCGCAAATTCACCAGGAAGGAGGCTTGCGAATGTTCTTGTACACAGTAAATTTTCTTGACCGAACGAGGCATCCTAGCACCTTGCACCAAACATTCCCTCACAACTACCTCGTCTTCCAGCAACTGCCCAGGTAAAGCACCAACAGGAGGAACAGGAGGAGGAGACAGAGAAGACAAAGAAGGAGGAGGAGGAGGATGAGAAGAAGAAGAAGAAGAAGAAGAAGAAGAAGAAGAAGGAGAAGGAGAAGAAGAAGAAGAAGAAGGAGAAGAAGAAGGAGAAGGAGAAGGAGAAGAAGAAGAAGAAGAAGAAGAAGAAGAAGAAGAAGAAGAAGAAGAAGAAGAAGAAGAAGAAGAAGAAGAAGAAGAAGTTTGTGGAGCTGCCGCCTCTGGGGCCACGCGACAGCGACCTGCAAAACTTCTTGCCGGTTGGTGCCGCTTGGCACTACGGTTTTCTACTGTCCCTTGCCGCCGCTTGCGATCGATATCAGCAGTGAAACTCATACCAAAGATGTTTGAAGGTAACTACAAGAGAGAGAGAGAGAGAGAGACAGAGAAAGAGACAGAGAGAGACAGAGAGAGAGAGAGAAAGAGAAAGAGAGAGAAACAGAGAGAGAGACAGAGACGGAGAGAGACAGCGAGAGAGAGAGAATTGAGTTATTACAATAAATTCAAGTAAACATATATTAACTAAAATGAAATGTTATTAAATTCTACGACATCGAATTTTACACATTTTTTATTAAGTCAATTACTTTGTCACATCCAATTCAGACAGCCCATGAAATTAAAGATTATTAATAATATTACCCATCTTGCGATTTCTACCAAAACATTATAATTACCTTGTTATTATCTATCACACAATGATTTCCCTGGCCCTCACATTGCTGGTGTGGAGAAGGAAATTTAGTGTCAGCCGCGTGTCCTCAGTCATGTTTGCCTTGGACTGGTGAAGTAAACGGGAATCAAAAGCCAGCACGTTCCCTTTATCCCAGTCAGCATGACACATGGTACATTCCGAATACTACCCTGGGGATACTTGTCATTCAGGGGTGTGTGTTGAGTGTTTGGGTACAAGTCCACAGCGCCGTTGCTTTCTGTTACACCTGTCAAACACACCAGTAATGTCAAATATCCTGAATCTTCCGTAGACTCAATATCTCGGTGCAACCGTGCCATCCCATTCTGAAACTGCGGTTTGCGCCTGGACTTGGGTGGGGCAACTACGAGCTTGGCATCGTCAATAATTAATTTTCCAAACGACTTCACAAACGCGTTCTTGGCAAGAACCACAAGAGTGGCCAAAACACCATCATCTGCTTTGATGTCCACGATTTGGCGGTGGTCATTGTATTTCGGTTAGTAACATCTACTTCTTGTACAGTTTTTTCAAATACTTGAATTACCTCCAAAGGCAGAAAAAAACCACAACAAAAGCCATCCAATGACATGGTCGGGAAGCGAACTCTGAATTGTCGACGTTTGGGAGCGCGCGCTTTTACTTCCAGCTGTTGTTTCATGGCATGACTCCCACAAAAACTATGAACTCTTGCCCTCTTGCAACAGCCTTTGTCTCGACACTTGTTACCCTTTACCATTTTCAGAAAAAATAATAATGATAATGACAATAATAATAATAATAATAATAATAATAATAATAATAATAATAATAATAATAATAATAATAATAGTGCTTCTCTGTCAATGGCTGATGCATTTCTGCACATGCGCCTCCATCGTCTCACCCGTGAGGGGAGTACGAAGAATTGACGATAGGCTCTAATGACACCCCCGCACGGGCAGTTCCAACACTTCCAGACGGACCGTTATGTTCAATGAAAATACTGGTGGCACCGACGGGAATCGAATTGGCGACAGGGCCCAGATGGTAGAACTTGACCACTGGGCTATCACGGTGTCCACAATAATAATAATAATAATAATAATAATAGTGCTTCTCTGTCAATGGCTGATGCATTTCTGCACATGCGCCTCCATCGTCTCACCCGTGAGGGGAGTACGAAGAATTGACGATAAGCTCTAATGACACCCCCGCAAGGGCAGTTCCAACACTTCCAGACGGGCCGGTATGTTCAATGAAAATACTGGTCCAGAAATAGACCGGTATGTTCAATGAAAATACTGGTGGCACCGACGGGAATCGAACTGGCGACAGGGCCCAGATGGTAGAACTTGACCACTGGGCTATCACGGTGTCCAAATAATAATAATAATAATAATAATAATAATAATAATAATAATAATAATAATAATAATAATAATAATAATAATAATAATAGTGCTTCTCTGTCAATGGCTGATGCAAATCTGCACATGCGCCTCCATCGTCTCACCCGTGAGGGGAGTACGAAGAATTGACGATAGGCTCTAATGACACCCCCGCAAGGGCAGTTCCAACACTTCCAGACGGACCGGTATGTTCAATGAAAATACTGGTGGCACCGACGGGAATCGAACTGGCGACAGGGCCCAGATGGTAGAACTTGACCACTGGGCTATCACGGTGTCCAAATAATAATAATAATAATAATAATAATAATAATAATAATAATAATAATAATAATAATAATAATAATGATAATAATGATAATAATAATAATAATAATAATAATAATAATGATAATAATAATAATAATAATAATAATAATAGTGCTTCTCTGTCAATGGCTGATGCATTTCTGCACATGCGCCTCCATCGTCTCACCCGTGAGGGGAGTACGAAGAATTGACGATAAGCTCTAATGACACCCCCGCAAGGGCAGTTCCAACACTTCCAGACGGGCCGGTATGTTCAATGAAAATACTGGTCCAAAAATAGACCGGTATGTTCAATGAAAATACTGGTGGCACCGACGGGGATCGAACTGGCGACAGGGCCCAGATGGTAGAACTTGACCACTGGGCTATCACGGTGTCAATAATAATAATAATAATAATAATAATAGTGTATCTTCTGCCAATTGCTGAGCCAAAAGGCCATGTGCATCCAGTCCTCCATTCCATAAGGAAAGTCTCCACACCAATCGGTGGAATAAAGGAAGTGACGGCATAGAACATTACTCTAGGAGCTTTATACCAATCAGCCCATGGAAAGGACCGATGGCCTATGTACTCCCTAATAATAATAATAATAATAGTAATAATAACATATAGATAGATAAATATATAGGTAGATAGACAGATAGATAGATAGACAGACAGATAGATACACAGAAAGAGAGAGGGAGGGACGGAGAGAGAGAGGCAGAGAGAGAGACAGGTATGTATGTAAGTATATAATGTATGTATGTATGACTGTCTTGTGTGTAGGTATGGTTTTTTTTTCATGAATGTGAATCCTGGAAATGAAAGTTTCATGAATTTGAATCCTGGAAATGAAAGACAGCCAATGAAATTAAAGATTATTAACAATATTACCAATCTTGTGATGCTATACTGATTGCTGGAAACATATGTTGATGCTATACTGATTGCTGCTATACTGATTGCTGGAAACATATGTAGGAAGACATGTACTCCTTATTTCTTGTGTGCATATGGTGCGTATATATGTATGCATGCATGCAGGTAGAAGGTGTGTATGTAAGTGTCTCTTTCTTCTTCTTCCTATCTATCTATCTATCTATCTATCTATCTATTTATCTATCTATTTATCTATCTATCTATCTATCTATCTATCTATCTATCTATCTATCTATCTATCTATCAGAGAGAAAGAAAGAGAGAGATAGATAGGTAGAGAGATAGAGACAGGGAGGGATGGAGAGAGAGAGAGAGACAGAGAGAGAGAGAGAGAGAAAGGTGAGAGAAAGGTATGTATGTATGTATATAATGTATGTATGTCTGTTATGTGGGTATATAATGTATGTAACTACTAAAGAGAGAGAGACAGAGAGAGAGAGAGACAGAGACAGAGACAGAGACAGAGACAAAGAGAGAGAGAGAAAGAAAGAGAGAACTAGATCTCTATCTGTCAATCCATCCATGTATCTATCTATCTATCTATCTATCTATCTATCTATCTATCTATCTATCTATCTCAGAGAGAGTGAGAGAGAGTGAGTATGAGAGATTGAGAGAGAGAGAGAGAGAGAGAGAGAGTATGAGAGAGAGAGAGAGAGGGAGGGAGAGAGAGAGCCAGAGACAGAGACAGAGTCAGAGAGAGACAGAGTGAAACAGAGACAGAAACAGAAAGAGAGAGAGAGAGAGAGAGAGAGAGAATCTAGAGACAGAGAGAGAGAGAAAGAGAGAGACAGAGAGAGAGAGAGAGAGAGAGAACTAGATCTCTATCTGTCAATCTATCAATCTATCTATCTATCTATCTATCTATCTATCTATCCATCTATCTATCAATCCATCTATCTATCAATCCATCTATCTATCAATCCATCTATCTATCTATCTATCTATCTATCTATCTATCTATCTATCTATCTATCTATCTATCTATCTATCTATCTATCTCAGAGAGAGTGAGAGAGAGAGAGTGAGTATGAGAGAGAGAGAGAGAGAGAGTATGAGAGAGAGAGAGAGAGAGAGTATGAGAGAGAGAGAGAGTATGAGAGAGAGAGAGAGAGAGAGAGAGTCAGAGAGAGACAGAGTGAAACAGTGTAATGCCCCCAACGATAGCTCGTAAAAAGTCGGTAATACAACCAAACACAGTCCTCAAGAATGAGAATGATGTCTCGTTATATTAGCTCAGTGAAGCCAAAAAGGAAAACGGCAACAGACCAGGAATAAAATGGCATCAGGTCCAATCCGGACAAATAATACTGAAAAACAAGCTGGTGCACCTGTCACCAGGAAAAGGTACTTTTTACCGGCTATCCGGGGGGTGATGCCTACAGTACCCCCTCCCGATTTTATGACGGAAATAGCATTTTCGTCATACACCTTCTGATTTCTTTCTGCAAATAGTATGCGCTATGGAGTCATGCCACACAGGGCATCGACCCACGGATAGACGCTAAAAGACGATAAATATATCCTCATACGGCACGTCAAAGCGGATTCTCTAGCCTTTCTTGTAAATTTTGAACTCCTTCCCCTCAATTTTTTTTTCGGCAGTATGTCAAGAGCAAACGTACTATTAATAAAAAAATACAAGCAACGTGGTGCTGTAGTACGATTCCCCCTTTGATCTCCTTCTTCTTCTTATCATTATCATTACTATTATTATTATTCACAGGGAGATCGTAAGTACATTGTCGTTTTTTTAATGACATACCCTTGTATAAGGCGGATATCCTATGATATAGTATTAGGGGGCCAGTCCTAATAGCTATATCCGAAGTCGAGGTGTATGTACCCGACCCTGCGATATACCGACACAAGTAGAGATTGACCGTGCTCAGGTACGACAGTATATAATCTATCGTAAAAAATAATTTAATGAAAGTTTCAGAGAACATTTCATTTTCGAGAACATCATCCCAGGACTTGGAAAGGGTCATACCCGGGAACACCATCGCTCAATACACTAGCGATCCCCGTATACGGTGTAGTATCATCGTCGATCGACCTTTCGCACTCGTATGTTGCGATCGAATACCAAGTTATATCACTGAGTCTTTTTAATATTCATATTGATAACTGATGATGCATGATCAAATCATGATACGCCGTGGGCAATCAATCAGTTTATTTGAGACGCATAAAGAAAAATAGTTTCTTTGTCACTGCCTTCGTCGTCTGGCGCGGATTTCTTTGCCTGGTGGAGGACCACCAACAAAAGTCAGATCGAACTTTGACTGTTCGAGAATGTCCCAGATCTTATTAGGGATTCCGCCCAACGATAATTCAAAAGGGACATCAAGCACTCCTCTTGGCAGTGTCTGAATGGTCCACGCAGTGTAATCCTTGTCTCTGGGAGTAATTGTATCATCCCATGTCTCGAGACTTTTTGCGTCTTTATATACTGGCAGATAATGTCTTGCCTTTGGAACCTCAACCGGGTCCATACTTCTCCAGAACTGGAGTATCGGTTGTACTATCTTTGCGGCTGATGATATTTTGAGTGTCCGTGTGACACGCATCTGTCGTGGGACCGCCACGACCCGCATCAAGTTTCAGTCTGAGAGAGTGTCATCAGCGATATGTTGTTCCGCTGGTCTCATCAGATAGAAAACATTTTTCACCCATGCGATGGTTGCTATCGCATCGCCTTCCTTCCATCGCTCATGGACAATCTCAACGTTGCCCGCGTTTGGGTCAGTGTCCGTCCCCTCCTCCTCCTGGTGGACGTCCTTTGATCTCATCGACCTCATCGCCTTCCTCGGTTGGTCGTTGATAAGATCATTCCGCGCTCTCCTTAGCTGCGCCTCTGTGATCTTCTCCTTCTTTCCGCTATGCTCTCGCGGAGACTTGGACTGAGTCCCCACCGCGCTTATGCGGTCAGTCTTCTCCTTGCTGTCCACCTCACTCTCCTCCTTCTCAGCTATCGGTGCCCGATAAGCATCGTCTTGGTCTATGCCAGCCTCCTTGTGGATGGGCGGCACCTCTTTGAAATCATCCTTCATCCGTTTTAACGCCTCCTCAACGGATTCATCTTCCAGTAAGAAGGGATCATACTTAATCAGCCTTCTTACATTCACAATTTGCACCTTCCCTCTACCCCTGATCTTGTAATTCAGAGGTCCCGTCTGTTCCATAATCTGATAAGGTCCTTTCCAGTGAGTGAACAGCTTAGAGCTGACTCCCTTCGGGACTTGAGGATGGTACAATAGTACAATATCCCCGACCTGGAACTTGATCTGATCCAAGTGCGCTTGTCGCACCCCTTCAGCATCAGTCTTTCAGCGCTCCGCCTCTCTATGCGCCCTGACTATTTGTTCCGCCTCCATCTTCACTCTAAGTCTCATCCCAAACAACTCATCCGCATCCGCCCAAGTGTCTTTTGGGTGAAGGAGCGAAGTCGGGATATCAGGCTCACGCCCATATACTAACTGATATGGCGAGATTGAGCTCTTCGAGCCTCCTAACGCCGTAGAGGGTGGACAGTTCATTGCAAACGCAAATGATGGTGCTGCCTCGACCCATGCTCTTTGATTCTCCTTCTTCGTGCAATACATCTTTAGCGAGGCTTTGAGGGGTCTGTGTACCCGCTCGATTTTCCCATTTGCTCGCGGGTTATAGGCAGTAACATATTGCCATTTCATCCCGTAATACTTAGATAGTTTGTCGATGACCTCGTTATTAAAGTCCGAGCCTCGATCAGAACATATCTTTCTTGGTACTCCGATCTGTGAGATGATCCTATCGATCAGCGCCTCGGCCGTCGTCTTGCCGGTAACGTCTTTGACAGGGATGATCCACACATAGTTGGTGGCTCTGTCAATAGCCGTAAGGAGGTATTTGTAACCATCCTTCGATTCTGGGAAAGGTCCCACATGATCATGTGTATAAACTCAAACATCCCCGCATGAAGAGGAAATTCGCCAATCAGGCCGAAATTTGCCTTCAGTGGTGTTTTGTTTATCTTGCACGGGATGCATGCATCCACCGCCTGATCTATCTCCTCCTTCATCTTCTTCCACCAGAATCGCCTCGCTACGAACATATGAGTTCGTTGTCGACCCGGATGCCAAAAGTGGGCAATGGTGGGTTGCGACAAATTTAAATCGTCTCAGACTCTCCGGTACCCAAAGGGTCCATTTGTCCGGCTGTGACGCATAGCGACCGTGAAGGCCCTTGTACCACAGTAGACCATCTCTCCATCCCATCTCCTTCATCTGATCTTTGATCGCTTTCGTCATCCGTAGCTCATCCGGGTTCTGATATAACTGTATCAGTTCTTTAAACTCCGGATCTTGAGCCTGTTGTTGCCTCCATGCGGTAGGCGAGGCTATATGGATAGTACCATCTTCTAGCCGTACCCCGATTCTTTCCGGGTCATCGTCTAGGTCACTTCTCCGCTCTTGAGGAGGCTCCGCATAAACTTCCTGCGTCTCCTCTTCCTCTCTTATGTTCGCCTTCGCATTCTCATATACCTCATGACCACTCAGCGTCCTCCTGGGTATGTAGCTCACAACATATCCCGTGAGCCGGGCCTTGTGGACTGTACCGTAGACCTGTGCGGTCATATCGGACTCCACTCGCCATCTCCATCGCCTCAATGTGGCTGACCTCATACACCTTGTCAGTGGACAAGTCTTCCATCTCCACCGTGGACACCAACGCCGATACTTCTGAGTTAAACTCTAGCCTAGAGAGGCTATCAGCGACCACATTTCGCTTTCCCGGTAGATGGACCATTGTAAAATCGAAACAAGACAAGAACGCTTGCCACCGCGCCAGCCGTCCCGTCTGTTCATGATTCATCAACCATAACAGGTTATGATAATCAGTTCTGACGGTAAATTGAGGTCCTCCCCACAAATACTCTCTGAGCCTCTTGAGGGCCCATACTACCGCCAACGCCTCTCTTTGCCTTGTGCAATAGTTTCTCTCCGCCGCACACAACTTCCTACTAATAAACATGATTGGGCGTAATTTCTTCTCCTCATCCTCTTGTTGTAATACAGCCCCAATCGCAAACTTAGATGCGTCTGTATCGACTACGAATTGTTTCGTAAAGTCGGGCATCGTTAACACCAGTCCTCCGTCTTTCGGGTCTTTGTAAATGAGATCTTTGAGCGCATGAAACGCTTGCAAAGCCTCTTCGTCCCACTTCTCAAAGTCTCCAAAATCTATCATTTTCTCCACTTTAGCCCGTGTTGCACCCCAATCGGGGAAAAACTGGCTATAGTATTGCGCCATCGCAAGGAAAGAGTGCAATTCAGTGCGGTTCTTCGGTATCGGTCGATTCATAATCTCCTCCCTCTTCTCTTTGGATATCGAGACTCGATTATGGGAGATCTCATACCCTAAGTATGTCACACTCGTCTTGGCAAGTTGACACTTCTTTAGATTGCACTGCAGGCCAAAAGCTCCGATGCGCCTGAATATATCGGACAAATGATCGATATGCTCCTCCATTGTGTTAGAGTATACGATAATGTCATCGATATAGCAAAATGCATATTCTCCCGCCTTCTGTCCCCGCCTTCTCATAAAGCCACCGTCAGACAAATCATCGTACTGACTGCTCAACATCTTCTGCATCGCCTTCTGGAAAAGTCCTGGGGCTTGCTTGAGGCCCATCGGAAGCACTTTCCATGGATATATTTCCATACCCACCACAAACGCCGTCAGCCATCTGGACTTTTCCTCCAGTGGTATCTGCCAGAAGCCATTCTTAAGGTCAATGACCGAATAGAATTTTGCATTCCGCAGTACTCTCCTTCCTTCTTCTAATGTCGGGAGAGGATTTCTCCAGCACCTTGTTAAAACGAGCATAGTTAACTGTCAGGCGCCATTCTCCTCCTGGCTTCGGCACTATTCTCGGTTGTGAGACTATTGAGGATGTTGATCTCTCAATAAAGTCCTCATTGAGCAGCTGTCTTGCTAGCTCCTCCGCTATCTTCGCCTCATGTATACTCAAATTCGCCCTTCGTGGTGCCGGTGACGGCTCCGCACCCGGTATTTTGTAAATAACCGCAGTGAAATCTTCAGGCTTGACACCACCTGCATGTGGAGGGTCAAAAATTTCCTTGTTCGCCTCTAATTTGGCTTTTAAAAGCTCCTTCTCCTTCTCCGTGCCTACTCCTTCTTCCAATATTTTCCGCGCCGCCTCTTGATAATCTTCATCAGACATCTGCTTATGTTGCTTGAGGGGTTCTCTGTCCTCCTCCAAGCCTAAGTCCTCTTCCGAGACATCATCTAGGCCCGTCTTTTCATACGTGACCGTGTCTGGCTCATCATCTTTACCGAGCTCCACCAGCATGTCAATGAGTCTCGCGTATTGCAAAGGAGCTTTACGGGTGTAAAAACCATCAAAGCATGTGAATGCTTGCGGTATCAATTTCAACTTGTCGAGGTCTCTGAGCTTCCGCTTGTATGCACTGCTCTGCTCACGAGTTCCCATACGACAAGCCACCACTAGCTGTTGCTTGCGAGAGGGTACCGGTATAGGATGATCAATAAGCCGGTCCCTTATTTCCTGCGCCCATATCGCCTTCTCATTATATGGCAGGATAATAGTATACTGCTTATTATTTTCGAATAAAGTCCGTAAGCATTTCTTCACTTCAGACAGTGAACGGGGCCACGTGGGCTCGTCACCCCAGAAATCAGTAATAAAACTTTTAATAGTTTCTGGTGGAGTATCCGGGATTCGCCCCGTTCTCCTTGGTACAAACGCCTCCCTTTTTTCTTCTCCTACTTTCGCATGGAAACAGTATCCGTTTAGTAATATGGACATCTGTTCCTACTCCTTCCGCGAATCTCGCCAACGACGGGCTTCTTTGTGCGACACATATAATCTCCTCCTTTCGCTTCTCGATTAAGTCGTCAATAGACTTTTTGTCCCAATGGCATGTCGGAACTGTGACATTGGGGTTCCCAATTGTCGGTCCAGGACAGTTCAT
>WBZZ01005227.1:0-25000 GCA_019918135.1 Paulinella micropora
ACAATTCACTTCTTTCCTTTTTCTTGCATTATTTATATCTATGCAAACCTGCCCGACCATCGTATGCACTTGTCTAACAGTGCACATGGGTCTGGGCGCTGTCTGATATCCTCTTCGAAAACTATATAGACACAATATTAGCGGGAACATTTCAACGGATACGACAGATAAATAGATTGCTCGCTTGGGTAGGCTGGGCAGATAGACAGCGATAGATGCGATATAGATCGATAGATCGATAGATAGATGATAGATGGATAGATATGTTTGGTCTATCAGCGCTGCATATCCGAAGACATAGGCATCCATTCCACCCCGTCACCCGGAGGTAACTGAGCAGCGGGCAGATGGGCACGTAGCCGATAGATAGATAGATAGATAGATAGATAGATAGATAGATAGATAGATAGATAGATAGATAGATAGATAGATATATAGATAGATAGATAGGTAGGTAGGTAGGTAGGTAGGTAGGTAGATAGATAGATAGATAGGTAGATAGATAGATAGATAGATAGATAGATAGATAGATAGATAGATAGATAGATAGATAGATAGATAGATAGATAGAATGTTTGGTCCATCAGCTCTGCATATCCGAAGACATAGGCGTCCATTCCACCCCGCCACCAGTTGGTGGCTGGGCAGCAGGCTGGAGATGGGCACTAGGCCCCGGAAATGTGCAGTCTGATCCCTCCCTGGCTGGAGGGCTCAGACTGGTTCCAGACACGTGTCCGTGATCACGTGCCCCGCCAAGGCTCGGGCCCGAGGGGTACACCAACCCTCGAGCTTCATCCAAGGCGACCACTTTCGCGGCCGGACTATAGCTTAAGATCCCCCTGCTTTGTGCCGCACACAGGAACATTCCACTTTCGTCTAGTTTCTGAACCTTTCCCATTTGCCAGGCTACCACTGGACAGCGGCGACGAACGACTACCGGGCCTGCTTAGAGGAGCAGCGGTAGTCTATCGATTAGGAGCCGTGCGCGGGGTAGCCTCACAAGAAGTGACTTGTCTGCGGGTTACCCATTATTCCCTGCGTTGCCATATCCTTCGAGTTTTACCATCCGACGAGCGTTACCTCGCCTGCTGCACCTCGGAGTTTCCCGCAGGCCGCGGTAACGAAGGCTCTTAGGGCTCTCCCGAAACAGTTTGAGAGTGTATCAAGGGCCGACGAAGGGTAGTAATCAGCCCTGGCCAGTCACGCTGAACCAGCTGCGACAAATCCGAAATACAGCTGATGCAGGGCTGTAAGGGGGGTGTGGATGTGAGAGCAAGACATAGCTTAAGACTTGCCCGCGTGCCTAGCCCCCCCCCCCCCCGGATAGATAGATAGATAGATAGATAGATAGATATATAGATAGATAGATATAGATAGATAGATAGATAGATAGATAGATAGATAGATAGATAGATGGATAGATAGATAGGTAGATAGATATTGAGAGACTGATAGATAGATAGATAGATAGATAGATAGATAGATAGATAGATAGATAGATATGTTTAATCTATGGGCGTGGCTTAGCTTGAAAAGCCATGGCCTCCTATACTACCCCCGGACAAGAACTTTCAGCACCGGCCAAGCTGCACACCAACCACTGTCTCGCTGTGGTTGGTGTCTGTGCCCAGTTCAAGCCGAAAGGTAGCCGAGCCCTTTTGAACTATACGTGTGCCCTAAGGAGATGATGCCATGAGCAAGTCGAGGTTTCAGGAGTTCACGCTCGTTGTGAGTTACCTTCTACAACCCCGACTTCATCAACCCTTTGCATCACGCCCCGACTTCATCAGCCATGGTCAGGAGTTGGTTGCCTGTTTAGCCCTTGCGCTGCGCGCGATTAACGGCGGACACAAAATCGTCATTGTAGGAGATAGTTAGATCTGAACCCTAGGCTGAGTTGCCAGTGGCAGAGACCGTCTCCAGGGATAGATAGATAGATAGATAGATAGATAGATAGATAGATAGATAGATAGATAGATAGATAGATACATAGATAGATAGATAGATAGATAGATAGATAGATAGATAGAGAGAGATAGAGAGATAGAGAGATAGATAGATAGATAGATAGATAGATAGATAGATAGATAGATTGATAGATTGATAGATAGATAGATAGATAGATAGATAGATAGATAGATAGATATGTTTGGTCCATCAGCTCTGCATTTTCGAAGACACAGGCATCCATTGCACGCCGCCACCAGTTGGTGGTTGGGCAGCGGGCTGGAGATGGGCACTAGGCCCCGGAAATGTGCAGTCTGACGTTAGATAGATAGATAGATAGATAGATAGATAGATAGATAGATAGATAGATAGATAGATATGTTTAATGTTTAATCTATGGGCGTGGCTTAGCTTGAAAAGCCATGGCCTCCTATACTACCCCCGGACAAGAACTTTCAGCACCGGCCAAGCTGCACACCAACCACTGTCTCGCTGTGGTTGGTGTCTGTGCCCAGTTCAAGCCGAAAGGTAGCCGAGCCCTGATAGATAGATAGATAGATAGATAGATAGATAGATAGATAGATAGATAGATAGATAGATAGATAGATAGATAGATAGATAGATAGGCGGACGGTGGAATGGTAGAAGGATCATAGAAAGATTAATAGATGGGTCGGTCAATCGTTTCCTCGTCCTTATCGCAGCTTGTGTCAAGGTGCAGGGCCAAGGCTGGCTGGCCTCGTGTGGGCTTGGCGGGCCCGCCAGCGTGCCATGCGCAGCTGCTCTCACATCAGGTCGTGGCTGGGTCCTGCTTCCCGCGTCCATGCCTGTTTTGTCCTGCTGTGTCTGCAGCTTGGGCGGGCATGCGGTGGTGTGGAACAGCGAGAAGGTCAGGGCTGTCTGCGCGTTGCATACGGCCACACACGCGTTTGTCTTGCTAATGACAGGGCTCCAAGTTCCGTGTCTTCTTCGACAACCTGCATGAGCGGCTGATTCGCTGCACGACGGAGGAGCTGTTTGTGTCGGGGGCAAGCAGCAGCAGCGGCAGCGAACAGGCGCCAGGCTACAGCAGCGCGGGCTGGACCAAGTACCCGACCAACATGTCCGAGAACCCCGAGGTCGCTTTGCCGTCACCACGCCGTCTTGCCGCGGGCAGGGTGGGTCCTGGCGTGTTGACGCGGTGTGGTGTGTGTTATGCGGTGTGCAGGTGGTGGGTGCCAAGCTGAGCCCCGACGGGCAGTTCCTGGCGCTCTGCATTGCAAACCGCGAGGTGCGGCTCGTCCTGGCCAACACCGGTGAGGCCATCTTACGGTAGCAGCCCCCCAGTCACGGCACCTAGCCCCTGCTTGGCGTTGTCGCTGCATCCAGATGTTACTTGCCGCACTGGCTTGAGGAGCAAGTGTGATGTGGTAGGCGGCGCAGCAAAGTGTCGACGGTGCCGATGCTGGCGGTGCATTGGGTGGCGGGCTCGCTCTCACTGCTCATCGTAACCAACAGCGGCGTTGAAATGCACCAGCTCTTCGTACCTTCCACTCCCTATTTCGCCCTCTGCATTTTTATTGTTGCGCACTTTTGTGCTTCAGCTCTTGCTTGGATTGGCCCCTTGCTATAGGAGCACACAAAAAGCAGGGCGTTCAAGCTCAAGCACAGCAAGACTGTCTCCTACCCCATCCTACACCATTGGTTCCTGCCGAAGGAGCAGGCGCTGCTGCTCGTGGACAAACAGAACAACTTCGTGTGTTATCGCATTGGACATCACAAAACTGGCCTGCAAAAGTTGTGCAAGTTCACACTGCAGTGCGCCGGCACTAGGTTGCTCCCTTCATTGCATCACATCTCTGTATGCTGCTCATACCTGACACGTGCCTTGTGGCTGCGCTGGCAGTCTGGAGCCTCCTCCGAAGGGTTTCACGTACTCCAAGAAGCAGGTGAGTCTGCTGTCGCTCTATGGAGACCTGTGCTGCGTTTTCGTGCACGAGAGGGAGGGCACGCTGCAGGTGCTGCGGCTGCGCAGCGAGGGCATGGAGCTGCAGCATACCTATGCGCTCTACAGCCCCGGCCGGTCCCTCCTCCCTGCTCGCACGCTTGCCGTGGCTGCTCGCGTGGTGCATGTCTGGCCGAGCACCTTGTCCTTGGGCGGCGCGTATGACGCTGGCTGGGCTGTGGGCAGGTACGAGGTATCTGTGTTGGATAACGTGCTGGTAGTCCACAATGTCAAGGCCGAGGTCTATGCTTGCACCCCCCCCCCCCCCCCCCTAAAAAAACCCTTGAAGCGGGTTACACACAAACCTGCATGCCTTTTTCGAACCCCCATGACCTTTCTCCCCGTTTCTCTGGTCGGTTGGCTCCTAGGTGTCATTGATCTTTGATACCAAGATGGCAGAGACGGCTCCCATCTCCTCTCCCCTGCCGCTCGGCTTCAGCCCGGCCGCGCTGCAGCTGCTGGAGCACCACAACCACAGCCATCACAGCAAGCACACGCGCCACTCGCCTGCCAACGACGGTCAGGAGCAGACAGGAGAAGGCTTTGTGCAGGGTGATTCTCAAAGAATATTCCTGCATGAGGAGCAAGCCGACCACCTTGCATCCCCAACGAGGACCGAGCAGGGTAGCCCCAATCACAGCTGCAAACCCTTACCGCAGCAAGCGGTTCGGTACGGCAGAGTCACGTTTGTGGCCCCCCGCTTCATCCTGGACTATGACCGCAAGAAGGCGCGGGGCGTGCTGTGGACGCTGGATCTAGACCTGTGCGAGCTGGCCAGGACATGGCCGTCCTCGCACCGTCCCAAACTCTTCACTTTCCTGCAAAACCGCAGGGACATTCGAGCCAAGCATCTCATGCTCGACCTCTTGCTGACTTACTCTGCTGTTCCCTCTAACTTATCTCTTCTGTCTGCGCTCATGACTCAGCTCAACAGCACCTTGCTAGAGCACACGCTGGCGCAGGTTGTGGCCAGCGGCCAGCCCAACAACCTGGCGGTGGCAGGGGGCCCGGTCGCAGCGGCCGTCAGTCCAGGTGGGTCTGAAGGCGAGGCCCAGCAGCAGCAGGAAGAGGAGGACTCGCTGCAGACGGCGCACAACGCGCCGGTAGGGGCCTCCTCCTTCAACCTGGCACCGCGCAGCGCCAGCGTCGTCAGCTCCTCCTCCTCCACCTCCCTCGTGGCGCCCAACTTTGCCAGCGCGTCCTCTTCCTTTTCTCCTTTCCTGTCCTTCTCTGCAGAACCCTCGCGCGACAAAAAGGAATCCTTACAGGAGGGACAAGAGGGCGCAGACTCTCAGTCCTCGAAAGCTATCCTGCAATCTCCGCTTCCTTCATCTGCTCTCTCGTCGTCGTCCTTCTCCAGCCAAGCCGACCAAGCACCACTCTCTCATTCCAAACCTGCTTGGCCGCCCGCTCCTCGACCTACGCAGTATCCCAACACTCCCTTGCAGGTGCTCTTCACGGTCAAGGGCATGCTGATTGTGACTCAGCGCGAAATGATCAGCCACCTTTTTCTCCCGGCCTCCCGAACACTCTCGCCTGCCGTGGTGGTGCCGGTCTTGACCGAGTACCTGCGCTCGCTGCACCGATTCAGGCTGCAGGCGGACCCGCTGCTGCACGCGCTGCTGGTGGAGCTGCTGTTGTGCGAGAAGCGCTATCACGAGATCCACCAGCACCTCCAGTACCACGTGCTGGCCGATTCCTTACCGCTGGCCCATCGCCTTTTGGCCCTGCAGCACGAGTATCCGCCTGCCTTCCAGCTGGCGCTCGACATGTTGTACCGCCTCCAGGCTTTCCCCACTCTCTTGCGAACTTTCCTCAGCATGAAGAAGCCCGTAGCGGGACTAAAACTGGTCAGCTGTATGAAGATCTAGTGTGAGCGTGTAGCAATATCAAGCTATGTAAAAGAAAGTTCAACAAAAAGTGTGTCTTAATGTTTGGTTGCAAAGTCACTCGTCGATGATGTTAAGATGCGGGACTGCCCATGCAAGAATGATTCCTCGAACAGAAGCAACGTGTATCTGGCTGCAGAATTGAGGGAGTATGCTTCTGTCTAATTTTCGTTGCTATACACATAAATCTCCATGTGAAAAAAGGCTAATAGAAAGGCAGCGCCAACTCTGGGGACGTTGTGTGCAATTGTGCAGGTGTCGCACAAAAGTGGCCTCTTCCTGGAGCCGGGCCTCTCTCCTCGTGACTTCCTGTCGGTCGCCATGGAGGGCGAGGACGTGGCCTTCTTCTCTGTCTTCACATTCTTCCAAAAGCGCAACCTCCATCGCCGGTCAACTGTAGCCAGCAGCTCGTCAGATCTGCATTTTGGCGAGTGGGACATTTCCATTTGATGTTGTTTGATGTACTTCTGCAGTGGGACCAAGGAGTTCGCCAAAGAGGAGGGATGCGACCATTTCGCAGCCGAATTTGCTAGAAGGTGCAGCCTTCAACCAACGATAATACCCATCCATCCCTATCATCACACTCTTTCTCACCACGGCGTTTGCTGTTTGTCATGTTCCAGGTTTTCTAGTGGCACCACAAAAAAGAGCAGGGTAAACTTTCCTTTCATCCCACTCGTCTTACCTAGGCCAACGAAAAAATTCATGGTGGAATTGTTTCTCGCATGGTGTGCAATATGTTGCTAGGAGACTTGGTGGCATCGTTGGCACGACCTTGAAGATCACGACGACGACGCCACTGCTGGCACTATCAATAGCGAGCCGCCAACTCCCTCAGAGTGAATTCAGCACTTGGCAGAAGCTGGCAGCTGGAAGGAAAACAATCGCTCGAGACTCAGTCGATTTTGTTCACGGTATTGGCACTGACAACCTGGGTGAAGAATGTTACTCTGACACAGGACGGTCTACCGGCACTGAACTTTATTTCAAGAAATGCAACAGCAACTATTTATTATTTCTGTATTATATGAAGGTATAACTTCCCAACATGTTAGGTAATAGATCGGTAACAGATATTAATATATTAACTAGTATCTCCATGTATTTAACCTGGTTATGCGGTTAGATTCCGTATCAGAAAAATTAATACAATACCAATCCAGCGTTGTGGACCGAGCGGCGGGTATATCTGCCACCACAAAGTGGGTCCAGTTATTGATATTTTAATGCACAAAGCAAGGTACGGAATAGTATTAATAGTATTTAGTCATATCGGCCTCTACATGTTTCTACATAATTATTAACACTGATTTCTGGTCCCCTTGTACCTTTACTAGGTTGCCGGGGGAGGGGTTCCCATTCTGTACTTCAGACACTTGGTCTTTATCTAGACAGAAGGAAACTGAAGCAGACATCGGCTCAATCAAATTAAACTAACTACCCGCCTAAACTTAAATAAAGGAAATACAGCTGAGTATAAAAGGTAAAGCAATGATCAGTCCCTATGCCAGAAGGAACTGACTGCCACCAGTACCAGAACTATTAATAACTATGTAAAACATGTATAGGCCGATATGACTAAATACTATATTAACAAATTTGTCCATTGCTCCCCTTATTCAGGAATAGCGGCCGATATGAGCCAACATAGTAAATATCATAAAGCTAGACAACAGTCAAACAAGTTAATTCAACTAATAAGATCTGATCACAATTCAAACAGCAACACCTTAAACACAACGTTAAGCAATAAGCACATCAACATCACTGTTACTAAATATCGCATACATGAGCAATCCATACCAATCGCACGGAAAATGACCAACACGCACTATGAAGATACATATATGTATATGTCAACGTCAAATACAATTTAATGTATGTTCACTGGCAACAGTGTCACGAACACAACCAAGAAAATGGACGAGATGCTGACAAGCGCAACGAACAAAGTAAAAGAAAATATAACGAAATGAGCAAGTGAGCTATCCTACGTCTCCAGTGAAGTTCGGCAATATAGCAACACATAAGCACAACCAACAAACTTCTTCACATAGTGAGTATGTCTCCTCCACCAAACATAGAAATAACACACACCATGTTCACATCAACTACGACATAAATGCAATCGACAATCGCAGTTAGCCAAGTTGAAACCAAACCAGACATATAAGTATGATCTCACACAAACATATATCTCCCCCTAACTTCTTATCCCATAATGTAAGAGAGAAGGAAAAAAATGAACTGAGCAATACAAAAAGGGTCCAAGGGTCCTTGCCCTACGCTAGCAAGTCAGAGAGAGAGAGAGAGGAAAGAGCAGCAACTGTCCCGTCCCAAAAGGAACAAAAAAAACAAAAACAATTTCCATGTCTTATGACGGTCTCCCCCTACGTCCACCCTCCTGCTTCCCAGACTACACAAGAGCCATGTCGAAGCACAAACAAAAGAAAAGGAACAAATCTTCCACACTCCCCCCCTGCTTAATAACCAGTCTTCATAGCTTAACGTCCCATGCCACTTTCCGACTGCAACAAGGAAAACTCAACGTCCAACCGTCGCCCAAAAACGAAGGCTTCACTAAACATACATACCACCTGGCCAACACCTTTGCAAATAATAATACTGAACGTCACCGTCTAAAACTCAACCCAAAGGCCATGAACAACAACATTTTCCTCCTTCACTTCCCAAAGTCCAACCATGACCAAGTCCTTTGAATATCCAAACCACTGCCCCAAAACCGTAGAAAACGAGGCCCATAAGGTCCCTAAACTGTCCCACAGCTGACCTGTCCTCAGCATCAACTACTGTCCACGAAAGAGCCGAAACCAGCAGACAGCACCACCTGCTGCCAGCCAACTTTTGGAAAAAAAATGTCCGGAACTAACTTGTCAACAACTTTTTGCCCAACATGGCAAACGAACAAGTCATTTGTGCTTGCATGCACTCCCTTATTGCCCTTAAACATTTTACATGTTCTCAAGTGTCGCCCTTGATGACGGGCTGCCACACCTCTTGCTAGTGTAGCCAACATGCCACACATAACGACAAGGACCACTCAAAGTTTCTTCCTTGTCGCCCACATTTGATGAGTAACCTACCGGTTCTTTGTTGTGCAGGACTTCTGAGGACTGAGCCCACCTTTTGGCGACTGCGCCCACTTTTGGCTGGGTCCCTCCTGTCACTCTCTCACCACCACTTTGCATGTCACCTGCTTCGGTGAGATGCCAAACAACATTTCAAAATTCTTTTGTCGACGCCACTGGCACGGTTCTCAACCCCAAGCAACTAAAGAGTCTGACGAATGCTCGAAACGAGCAACTAAGAGTCTGATCACAGTGTCTCAAAGCGAAAATGTTTCCCAGCCTAGCACTGCTGGACTTTTGCCGCCATCATCACGGTAGCCGAAGAACACCCCCACGCCGATTCCCTGCCAAGACTTTGCCTCCCCCCTATTGCAGTTTGCGCTTGCTTTAAGACAGTCTCTCCGTGACATCGGTTTGCCCATAAGAGGTTTCATTCCCTTGTTCGAGGACATTGAGGGGACTATCATCCTCTCAGAAAGGGGGTTAGGGGAGTCCAGAACCAAACATATCGATGTCAGGTACCACCTGCTCGAAAAGTTGGTTAAGGAGGGAGTTGTCAAGTTGTTTCGGGTACCGACGGAGGAAAACATCGCGGATTTATTTACCAAAATAAATTTCACTTACGAGAAATTCAATTACCTGGCTGACCAACGGTGAAGTTGGTGAAAGAATTTCTCGCAAAGTTTGGTGCTAAAGTCGCGTTGTAAGTACCGGGTATTTCCCGCATTAAGATTCACGCTATGATCATTTATAATTACATTCTCAGAAGCGGATTTTATTAATTCTCGTATATTATATTTCTCGCATACTGTACATCGAGGGGAGTGATATAGGTGATTTGAGCGGGTGGACCCATGTTACCAGAGCTGTTGCAAGTGCTGCCGACCCTCAACCTCGAGTAGTTTGCGGCGCGGTAGCAGATGCGGGTCAGAGACCCGGGAAAGCATGGAGGGTGCCTGGACTTTCACCTTTCTCTTTCCTCCCCCACCCCCCCCCCCCCGTTAAGTTGTAATAACCATTCAGTTGCATAATTTTACAAAGTTGAGGGGGAGGATGAGAAGCGCCGCAGTGAAGGTTGATTCGGGCCCCGAAAACTTGCTAAGTATGTGCGTGTTCCCGTGCTGGCGTAAGTTCCGGAACACGCACTACCTTATAGATTGTATTGCTTAAACACTATAAACTTTTTTGTAACCACACTATATACATAAAAATCGATAAGAGGCCAACTTCGGGGTGGAGTGGTAGACGAAGGGCGATTGATCAGACTATATGTCTTGATAGGCCCCGGGCATCTACCCGACCCCCAGACCCGCTGATAATTACAGATATTTGTATTTGTGATATATCTTATATTACTTTTGTTACTTTTATATACCCACTTACGGAAAGCGCTTCCAAGTTTTAGTTTTCATATTATAATCATATGTGAATATATATTATATATACACATATGTATTTTTCATATATTTATCACATAATATTTATGTAATTACTTCTTTTGAAGGTACTACCATATCTTTGTATTCTTATATGATCCATATATATGTAATTTTCACATATTTCTCTTACTTATTTGCGCGATAGGGAGAGTAGGGAGTTAATCCTCTTCTCGTTGGGTAGGCCCGAATATACCACAGGTGCTGTGCCTTGTACGTACTCTAGTCGATACGTACTCGCTGTGGATAGGAGGGTAGCCAACCCCAACATTACTTCTCGGAGAGAGTGAGGGTAAGAGAATATGTTTTGAGTTTGTGTTTTCTAACGTTTCACAAAATAGATAATAGGAGACGTACCTTAATTAGGAACGGCAGTAACTTAATATTAATTTACTTTGTTCCAGGGGGGTTGTTGGAACTAATAATTAATAGTTATGGACCGGCCGTATCAGAGTAACGGTGTCGTTAGAGCCATTAGTTATGATCCGGCCAGTCAAGTTACGTGGCGCGTCTGTCTGCGCCTTTTCTCATTTAAGTTGTTGTTGTATGTTGAGAGTGTAGTTGCTATCATAGATTGCTTTATTAATAACAGTAGTCTAACAACTTCAAACGATTTAATCAAAGTTTTTACAACAATTGCCATTTTCCCCTTCTCCGTTGCCTTTTTTCCACGATTTCCCGAAAACAACAATTTACGGTGAATTTTGGGGAACACAGTCAAGAGAACAGAAAAATCATTTTTGCCGCACAATCTAGGTTTTCACATCAATGACTTAGAGAGATTTCCCAAATGAAAATCTCGGACTTCCACTTGAACACTAATAACTTGAACTTGAAGCCCACCTTCAAGTACATTGTACATCATCTTCAAGTGTCGTCCAACAACTACTTACAATCTACGTTCAACCAAGATCGTACTTTGCAAACCAAGTCTGCAAACCAGTAGAAATCTACGTAAATAAACGAAGTGACCTCTCAGCTATTTACTGGTATTTCACCTACTCTTAGGAGTTAGGGCTGTTTGCAGCCATAGAGTCTTTTAATACGAGTTTGTTGTGTATTTATCCCTTGGGTTGTATCCAAACTCAAATTTTAACTGAAAAAATTTTGGCTGCATAATTTGAATGTCGCCAGTAATATTTCTCTTTTACGCAAACACTGATTTAATAAAATACTTGCAACTTTTTTTTTTAACGCTTCACTTTGTCTTCCGCTTTTGTATCTCTTTGATACCACTACCATTCTATCTCTTCTGCTTCCCATTCAGGCTTTACGAGTGGCAAGTATTTTATTAAAACAGTGTTTACGTGAAAAAAAGAATTCTAAAGTAATAAAAACAACGGTCACTCTATATATAAACGAAGATTATATATATTTTTTGAATAAAAAATATATGGAGTTGTTATCACTTTGGAATTCTTCTTGGTATTGATAGTTCATAAAAAAGGTATGATTACTGTGACAGATTTTTATCAACCTTCGTTAGTTTTCTGTGTATCCTTTGAAGGTTTTTCTGTTTTTTAGTGCTTTTTTTATAATCGGCCGTTAGACAGGACGAAAATACACACACACATATATTTGTAGTATATATATATATATGTGTGTGTGTGTGTGTGTGATATATATATATATTATATATATGTGTGTGTGTATGTGTATATATATATGTATTTTTATATATGTATATATCTATATTATATATATATATATGTGTGTGTGGGTGTCTGTGTGTGTGTGTGTATGTATGCATGTATGTATGTAAGAATATGTCAGCTTATTTTACGCAAACACTTTTCGACTAAAAAATACTTGCCACTCGAAGGGATGAATGGGAAGTGTAAGCAAAATGGAAAGAGGATTAGAAGTGAATATATATACATATATATATATTTATGTGTGCCGGACCTGTCTATTCGTATATTAAATACAAGCACAGAAAAAGGGGTAAAACAAGCACAGGAAAACAGAAAAACACACACAGGAAGCACAAAAAATACCTTGTTTTACAAAAACACTGCAAACTAAGCAGACTAAGGCTAGTTTAGACAAAATAACGACTAATTCATATTTTTTCTGCTAAAAAATGTATATAAACTTCGTTTACATGAATTAGTCGTTATTTTGTCTAAACTACCTTAGTCTGCTTAGTTTGCAGTGTTTTTGTAAAACAAATGTATTTTTTGTGCTTTCTGTGTGTGTTTTTCTGTTTTCCTGTGCTTTTTTTACCCCTTTTTCTGTGCTTGTATTTAATATACGAATAGACAGGTCAGGCACAGATAAATGATCATGCGGAAAAGTTGTCCAAGTGTCCGCACTGAAAAACAGAAAGTTGTCCAAAACCCCGCGGTCAGAATTTTGGCGGTGTGCTTTTTTACCTCACCTTTCTCGTCTGCGGTGTTGTCGATATTGGTCTCTTTTTTTGTTGCTGATATGATCAAAATTGGAGGGATCTTAAAAGTTCAATGAATGAGTGAATATAAGAGCAGGTGAGACGAAAATAATATTGTTTGTAGTGTGTCCAACCCCATGGTCGGCCACTGCCAAGTCAATTTTTATAAAGTCAGACACTTTTTAAGTATTAAATTTCTGTATTTCTTATATTCTTCTTCTTCGTATTATCTATTTTTTATTGTGTCCAAGGTGTCCAACCTTTTATAAAAAAAGTAAATTTTCCAAGGTGTGGGGGTACTCTCTACTAGACACCTCCAAAAGTTTTAAAAAAGAAGGTCGGACCCGGACACTCGGCCACTGATTAATACTAACACGGATTTTTCTCTCTCAGATTGCCATCATTAACAACGGCTGTCCGAGTGGGTTTTAACAACATTTAAGAAGAATATCAGGGTTTAATTAGATTTATAATTAAAATTAATGATAAGGTTATATTAAAGAGTAATGTCAGAGGAAGTTAAACACGAGAAGTGCGGAAAGTGTAAATGTTGGCGATTGCCAATTCAGTTTTTGAACAATAAAGGACGACGACTTAAAACATATGATAAATGTAGAGAACAATGTAGAAAAACTGCGGAAAAACAAGTGTGAACACAAAAAACGAAAAGACAGATGTAAAGAATGTGGCGGTAATACAATATGTGAACATAATAAAAGAAGAGAAAGATGTAAAGAATGTGGTGGTGGCCAAATCTGTGAGCATAATAGAAGAAGAGAAAGATATAAAGAATGCGGTGGTTCACAAATATGTCCACATAATAGAAGAAGAGAAAGATGTAGAGAATGTGATCCGTGTGGTCATTTATCTAGTATTGTAAAGAAAAAAGTTCACTTTGCTTTAAAGAAAGAAAAAAAAGAAAGATCTATTGATTACTTAGGTTGTAATATTGAAGAATTTACAAAACACATTGAAAAGCAATTCAAAGAAAATATGACATGGGACAATTATGGAGAATTGCATATTGATCATATTATACCATTAAAATACCAAAATCCAACATTGGAAGAAACTATTAAACGACTTCATTATACAACACACAACCATGGTGGGCAAGTGATAATATAGCAAAAGGTAATAGATTTATTGGTTAATTTAAAATAATTACAATAATATAAACTTGTCTAATATATATACTGAGGATGTGGAGCTAAGATGATAAGAAATTTGTTAAGCAGTTAAAAGTTGCTACCACTGAAAATAAAATTTATGAAGTCGTGTCTAACTTCTACGATAGTACCTAGTGTCGCATTCCATAATGCTATTATATTGCTATTTAGTACTCCAACGAGTGATGAAGAGGTACTTGAGGCACTAAAAGTCATATATCCGAAATATGCTATTATATACCCTAATTTGAATAGTAGGCGACAAAGACTTTCTGAGGTGAGAAAAAAAGCAATAGAGCCTTATCAAAGTGAAAAAGTATATGAAATGAGCAAACTTGATAAATACTTTTATCTGAATGAAGACGAGCGGATTGATAGTGTAGAAGGATATAAGAAAGATGTCAAAGCCAAAAATGAACAAAAAATACAGATTGATGTTCGCGATGTAATAGCTAAAATGAACGATATGATTTTAAGTAATGACCCTTATCTTAAACTACTTGCTTTGATGATAGCAAATGGAGCAAGGCCTGTGGAAATATTTAATAAAAACACATATGAATTGATACCAGATAAACCTTCTTGGCTGAGGGTAAATTACCTAGCAAAGAAAAGAGAAGAGCAAAAAAGAATTGGACTGAGAGGCCTGTTGTCCTTTTTACTCCTTAATTCGTAATAGAAAAAGTAAATTCAACACGGAACCATTTCAAAAAAAGAAAGCAGTTATCATTAACAATGAGGGTGTGCTTGATAAACAAAACAATAATGAATTAAACAAAAGAATGATTAAAATCTTCCCTTGGCTATCGGAATACACACAGAAAAGCAGTATGTTGCGAAAACTTTATGCGAGTTTATCGTATAGTAATTTCGCCAATCCGAAATGAGAGAATTTTAATACGTGGGTTTCTAATGTTCTTGGTCATGGTGATATGCTTACTACTTTTAGTTATTCATGGGTTAATGTGTTAGATCCTTGTGAAATTAAGGCAGAAGGGATTAAAACAGAGTTGAAAGAATTGAGACGGAAGATTTATGTCTGAATTTGAATAATATTAATGAAACTGAAAGCGAAAACGGAGAAGAAGAAGAAAGTACGTACAAACCACTAGGAAAAAAAGCAAGTCGTGAGGATAAGTATAAATTGCTTGAGAATATTTACCATGATAATTCAAATATTACAAATACAGAATTAAGGAAAATATCTCATATAGGTGCAGTGATAGTGAATAAGTTTATCAAAGAGAAAAAAGAAGCAAAACCACAAGAAGAACAAAAAGAAATAGAAGAAAAAAAACAACCATTAAGAAGAAGCACGAGGATTAAACAAAAAGTTCAAAAAGATTAATACTTAACAACGATCAAAGGCGGTTCTTGATATCTTGCCCTAATATTGGACTCATGTCTGTAGCAATTAATAGAACAGATTGTGAAAAACTGAACACCATCTACATTATTAATATCAACTGCTATAATAGGGGGATGCGATCGGAATGTGCGAGACAAACCACATATATTACAAAATTCTTTTTTATAATTCTGCTGGGACATTTCTGAATAAACAAATGTTCTTATGTGTCCAACTATATCGCTTGGCAATTCTCGTATTATCACTGACATATTTTATATAATATAAAATATAAAATGAACCTTTTTGGTCAAAGCATGAATACACTGTCGTCATCAACTACATCGTCGTCATCTTCATTATCAATAGATAGCATTAAAGACTCATTACCAACAACCGCCTTTGGAGAATTGCGAACGGCCACTTGGTCTCCAGTATTACAAAATGTATTCACGTATGGTATTAATACACGATTTTTTGACAAAACCGAAACTAATGGAGGGGTGGTATCATCTGCTAATTCAATGGCGGTTTTGACTACATCGGCCTTAGGTAATTCAACCGCACAGATCACGACTATTGAAAGAGGAAAATATAGAAGTGGTATGGGCTTAGTTGCTAGATTTTCCGCATTGCTTCCTTCATCCATTGCAGCAGACACTTTTAATTGCGATAATGGCATAGGCACACCAGCAGACAATTTATGTTTTAGACAATCAAATTTAGGAATGTCTATTGTAAGAACGGCAGGAAATGTAGAAAATGTGGTTAGTCAATATGCTTGGAATGTTGATAAATGTAATAATACTGAAAACTTTCCCGCGTTTGATTTTACTCAATTGAACGTGTTTGAAATAGTTGTTCAATATCTGGGTAGCGGTCAAATTACATTCAAAATAGAAAACCCGCGAACTGGACGAATGGAAGTAATTCATTCGATTAAATACGCGAGCACTGCTACTACTCCATCATTAAATCAGGCGGCATTCGCCTTGTATGCGAAGGCGTATTCGTTAAGTCTCGCATCCGTTGTTATGAAAACGGCGAGCATGTTTTTAGGGGTTGAAAGGAATATTGATCGGACCATTGCTATAACTAATTCGTATGATGCTGTTAAAACTATAGGAGCAACTGAAAATGCTATATTTACTATTAGAAACCGCGCCACATTTAACAGCAAAACAAATTACAACATAATCTACTTTGAGAATTTATGTATCAGCAATTCAGACATGAAAAAGTGTATCGCGATTGTTGTTAATGCCACATTGGGAGGATCGCCATCTTATTCTAATTTGGACACCGCCATATTATTGGCCGAAGTAGATACGGCAGGAACTACAAGAACGGGCGGAAGTGTGATATTTACATATGTATTATCTAGTGGTTCATCTCTACACATTGATTTGTAAGATAAAGAGAGTGCCCCATTTCAAAGACAACCACCATGCGGTAGAACGCCACCCTGGGGTCCACATAACAATGGATACTCAGGGTTGGTGGAATACCTTATCGTGGGACGGGAAAAAATACAAGTTCACCGTCAAATGTCTTGCATCTGGGTTTGAATTAGACTATTATCTGAGACATAAGAATGAGTTTTTCACGTGCTTCCTTAAGGCCGTTGCCTTCTTCGAACTCATTATAATATCAAGATTGGACCAAGTAAGACATTTACCGTATCAGCGCAATTAACAAGCGGTGGAACGGCAAGTATTTATGTTCGGCAAATTTCGTTGAAGACATCATCTAAAACACACAGGAAGGCTCCTAAAACAAAAAAATAGAATACTTTATTTATTCTTAATGATCAACTTTATTTTCTATTTCTATTGACATTTTTTATGTATTCAAAATTCTTGTTTTTTATTAATTCTTCGGTTATGGGTGCGTGATTTTTCTTCAAATATATGTAAAACTGGTCAATATTGGCGCAGGGAATTAATGTTTTGTATTGTTGTTGTCGTCGTAAGTTAATGTTTTTTTATCAAAATAAATAAAATACGTAAATTTTCTATGAATGTCATTATAATTATAGTATTTTTTTAAAGCATGATACACCTTGAGAAGAATACTAACCTCAAAGTTCAATGGGACCTCTAGCACATCACCTTGCGCATTTCTAATGACGATATCAATAGATCTTAAATTTTTTGTTGTATTAAATGGCACATAATCTGCAATATCATTTGACGATTCAAAGTAGCACTGGACCCCATAAGGTTTGTCTAAATTACATTTACCGACTACGGAAAAATTACCATTTGCTTCAACTAAACCAGATTGATTTAAAGCACGAGTATGCATATAAACGGCCGTTTCGCCGATTAAATTCACGATAGATTGCATCGTGCTACTCGCAGCGGCCGAAATATCGCCAGTTAGTCCGATTTTGTCTCTAATCGTGCTATTATCATTATCAAAAGCATTTGTATCACCAGTGAATGCGAAATTCAATTTATTAACGGAGTTCAAAGTTATAACTACAGAGTTAGGGGTAATTGCTGAATTAATTGCAGATTGAAGGGCGGTAATAAATGTATCAATGGTGTATTGATTTTCTGTTACGATTGTCGTTTTTGTAGCGGATCCAGTTGTTTTAATCAATGTGAGAGTGTTTGCATAACTCGGTATATTTGGAAAAACGTTTGGAATAGAGATACTCTTTACGACATAAGCACTGATTATATCAATATTCCGACCAGTTGCTGGGAGATCAACAACGAAACGACCATTGTGAGTAGAAGCGGATTTTGATTCTGTTTTATCACTTGATGAGACACGAAGGAGGAAATTTTTGCGGGTTCGCTTTTCGTCTTCTAAGTTGCTTATCGTAAATGACATGCTATATATATTATAAAATAATATATTTTAATTTTTAATTTTTTTTAATCTTTTTGACTACACATATTTTAAATAAATAAGGCTACTGCTTGACCACACAGCGAGACGGGTAGATAGACGCGACTTTGACATATTTCAACCAAGCGGTGATGGCACGAGTAGCATTATAATCGGCTGCATAACCAATAGTGACTTCCGCAGTTCGTGAGTTATTAACTGCTAGACCAGAGGCTCCAATGTGTGGCGACTGTTGGATAATGGTAGCAAATCCTCCATTATTATCCACGTTAGTAGAACTGCTAGGGGTATACTTACTGCGAAAGCTTTCAAGAGAAACAGATGAAGGGGACGATTAGCTCTAACCTCTGTCATCGTTCACGGGGCCGTCTTCTGTCCGTGAAGTTCACGGCTAGTCCAGTGTTCACGGTAGCGTTCACGTACCCGTGAACTATATGTGATTTTGATATTGCTGTTGACATTCAAGACAACAAAAAAAATTGATTTTTCTGTTTTGGTTGAAATTTCAGTTTTGGTTGGAATTTTGATTTTGGGTGAAAATTTGAATTTTTCAAATTAACGGCTATATTCGTCCGCAAAATATCGTAAATTTTCGCGAAATGTTACCGTTAAATTTGAAAATTTGAATTTTTGTCACAAAAATGAAAAACTGTCACAAAAATGAAAATCTGACACAAAAATGAAAAACTAATTTTTGTTGTTGTCTTGAATGTCAACAGCAATAAATTATATTAATAACTCCTAGTAGAAATTAATTTACACAGGAAACAAAATATTAATAATAGTTCATATAATATTTGTATGAATAGATGAAACAAGTTTCAACTTAAAAAAATTGATGAAGCTTCATCGAGCGCAGAGATACGCAAACACTGTTTTAATAAAATACTTGCCACTCGTAGAGTCTGAGTGGGAAGCAGAAGAGATAGAATGGAAGAGGTATTAAAGAGATACAAAGGTGGAACACAAAATGAAGCGTAAAAAAAGGAAGGAAGGAAGAAGAGACACTATTATTCTCAAATCAAGAGTGGCAGTGGTTTAATTGATTACAACTCAGACTAATATTACTTTTAGCGCCAGCAGATCGGAACTATAAAGGAACTCATAATTCATGATTGATTTTTTTTTGAAATCGTGATTAATATTGCATATTAATATTAGGATAGTCACGGCCAAGGTTTCAATGAATTTTCGTAATGAAATTGAAAAAGCCCGTGACCCACATTTGTGGGTGGGCCAAGGCAAAGACGAGCGCCAAAATGTGGACGGATACTGACGACACCATTCTTCACAGCTTCAAAGAAAAAAAATCGACTTCTGATTCCTTCCAAAGTTTTCACTTCGAACGAAAGCGGAAGTTCAAGTGCTGTGAGAACGCGGTCGAGCTTGATGGGGCAAGCACGCGAGCACCTTTCCTTGATGGCTGCGATAAGTTCATCGACAGTGTGCCACGGTTTGTCTTCATTAAAAGCCACGGCATTCAACACATGATGGATAACAGCCGCATGGCCATCACATAGAGAGCTTCCGTGATAAGAGGCGAAAAAAAACCATCGTAGCCTGATAAGATTATACTTTGCTTTCAAAGTACCTATGAGTAAGAGGGATAGCACATGAATCAAGACTCAAGCTTGGGAAAGAAAAGGCATGCACACAAATTATACGTATGATGATACTTACTGAAAAATGCGATGGTCGATGAAATCTTGAAGTGGTTGGGCCCGCCATCCAAAAAAATGTCTACGCCTCGCAAAGTGGAGTTTGCCTTCTCCGCAACGATCTTCTGGATCCTTTCAAACGCCTTCAGGAAAGCTTCGTGGACATACGCGAAATTATTTTTTACTTCCTCACTACCTTCGCAAACTACATCTATATACTCCCACTCCACACACTGAGCAGTCACGTTCCAGTAAAAACAAACAAACACCAGGTCGATTGCTCTGTTCTCATTACCCATGTCAAATTTCGTAAAATCAATAATGAGCACAACCTTTCCTCCCCCGCTCTTTAGCTCTCTCCTTAGTTTAGGCAACAAAGAAGAATGTGATTTTTTCACCATCGTATGAAGTGCAAACTGGTCGACCCTCTTGGCTAATTTCTTAAGTTCCTTTGCTTTTGGCTCAGACAAATTTGGTTTCTTTTGAAGCTTTGAAAAAGAAGCTAGGACCTTATCCGCTTCTCTGCAATGCGGGCACCTGGGCCAATAACGCGCCATGAGCAACGCACCAAAATTGTTTGTCGATTGCATGAAGGAACTCGTCAGGCCCTGGTGGACGGATAGACTTGGCCTCCCTGACTACTGACAGGGCATTACGATGAAGTTGTGGCAGCGTATGCCCGCGACCGAAAAGACACTGCAATACACCAAGGCTGAAATTGTCATACCACTTCTTGCGATAAGGAACTGGCGGGCGTTTTGTTAGCCAAAGAGTAACCATTACCCTTGAAGTGTCAAAAATTTCCTTTGTGTATCGAATGGCATGGTATATCCTAAGATTATTAGTCAAACGCTTGGGTAGTCTGGAAAGAGTTCCTGCATGTGCGGCGGCTCGCAAAGAGCAGACACCAGTGCAATTGGTGCATGCATTGAAGGAGCTAGTCTCCAAGAGACCAACCGTGAACATCTTGGAAAAAGCAGCCAGTTCCTTCTCTCTGCCCAGTTCGGGTGTTAGCAGCATTGTATCTGACGAAAGCAGGCAGAATCACTATGTATATATATTGCCGAGCCAAGTTGCTTACCTTCGCTTTGCGCAGGCGTTGAAGATTCATTCACGCTCTGGGCAGGTACCTTCGATGTTTGACGAATCTAATTCACAAAATGTATCATGCAATATGATGTTGGGTGAAAGAGAGGAAGTTTGAATTCGAACAATGGTCAGAGCAGAAGTACCAAAGGGCATGTTACGTTCCGCTGATGAACACTATGACATTTGCTGCATTGAGGAGGGCATTTGTGAGCACCTTGCGCGCCCGGCTTGCGATGGGCTTCAGTCATGACAACACCACACCTGAAAAAAATTCAGATAAAATTGATCAAGGCTTCGCAGTCTGAGAAAAAAACTTACTTTGAGCACTCCGTCACTTTCAGAATCTTTTGCTTCTTCCTTTGTGCCTGCCGTTCATCTGTTGTTTCTCCATCCACACTCTCTGCGTACTTGAACTTATCGTGAGTAAGCATGTTGTAGTCGTGAGCCTGCTTAAGTTCCTGCTGCCCGAGTTTATGATTGCGTTTAGATTGAGTAAAGTGAGTTGGAACCGCAGCAGAAGGAGTCGAGTCTAGAATTGAAAGCGCAGAGCGATTTTACAACTGTCTGTCAATCTCAGGAAGAGCATCGTTAGCATATGACAGCTTAAAGTAAACCCATGTCCAGAATCTAGATTTTCTCAAGCGAAAAGACTCGCCAGAAAGAATCGTAACTCCGGAAGGAGGTGGGCAGTGTAGGCGTAAGAAATTCAAAAACCGAAATATTCGTACGAGGTGTGGGAGCGCGAGAGCGAGAGCGGTGCAGATGTTCTGCACAACTTCTCCAAGTGTTCATATTTTTTCCCAGGAGCAAGTCGAACCTCTGACTGAGACACGTTGGCAAAGGAAGCAAGAAAGTCAGTAGAAATATGCTTGTGTCCAGACATAGCAAGAGCCAGAAGTGGCGCTCGCATGCTTGAGCCATGAGGAGGCAAACTAAGTAGAACATCTCTGAAGTTCAGAGCAACATTTAGCAAAGCCTCCAAATCCAACTTAGGATCCTCATCCAGCTCGAAGGCGATGCGGGCAGGAACAGTAATGTTTCGTGATACTACTGGAATCTAAAAAGAAAGAAAAACAAAATTTAACAGAAAAATCACACACACACATGTATATGTATATATAATATTATATATATATATAATATTATACATATATACATATATATACATATATTTGCATTTATTATATATATACATACTACTATTACTACTACTACTACTACTGCTGCTGCTGCTATAATTTTAACAACTGTTGCTACTACTACTGCTGCTATTACTGCTGCTGCTACGTATATTACTACTACTACTACTACTACTACTACTACTACTACTACTACTACTACTACCACTACTACTACTACTACTACTACCACTACTACTACTACTACTACTACTACTACTACTGTTACGCTAAAGCTAATATTGCTGCTGCTACTACTACTACTACTACGACTACTACTACTACTACGACTACTACTACTACGACTACTACTACTACTACTGCTGCTGCTGCTGCTATCGCTGCTGCTATAACTAGTATTGCTACTACTGTTCCAGTTACTACTACTACTACTACTACTACTACTACTACTACTACTACTACAGCTCCTGCTGCTATATCTAGTATTGCTACTACAACTACTACAACTCTAATAGTATGACTACTAGTACTACTACTATAGCTACTGAAACTACTACTACAACTACTACTACTACTACTACTACTACTACTACTACTACTGCTGCTGCTGCTGCTTCTGCCGCCGCTATTACTACTACGTATACTATAACCTGCATTTATTATACATATATGTATATATATATAGTATTGCTACTACTGTTATAACTATAGCCAGCACTACTACTACTACTACTACTACTACCACTACTACTACTACTACTAGTGCTACTACTACTACTACTACTACTACTACTACTACTACTACTACTACTACTACTACCACTACCACTACTACTACTACTACTACTGCTGCTACTGCTATGATGTTAACTAGCTAGTATTTCTACGACTACTACTACTACTACTACTACTACTACTACTACTACTACTATTACTACTACTTAGTCTACTACTACTACTACTACTACTACTACTACTACTACTACTACTCTACTTCGGGTGACCACTATAGCTGCTACTACTACTACTACTACTACTACTACTACTACTACTGCTGCTACTACTACTACTACTACTACTACTTCTTCTACTACTACTACTACTACTACTACTACTACTACTACTAGGCTTTTGGTACCAGCTACTACTAACGGTATTCGCGAGTCCACAATATCATAGTGTCTGTGTGCAAGGTGTGTTTGATATGTATGATGTATAGCAACAACAAAAACAAAAACAACAAGAACAAAAAGTATGAAAATAGTAAGTAAAAATGAAAAGGAACACAATCTGAAACGGAGCGAATGTAAAAAACAGACAATACGAAGAACAAGGAAAAGATAGAAATGTGAATTTGCCTGCTGTGAAATGTTAACAGCGTTGGATCCATCAGAAAGTTGTTTCTCGCTTGTCACACAGCCCTCTGGCTTCGAAGTTGCCACAAGGACTGCTTCTTTGGGGTCCGCAAGGAAGGCATAACCTTCTACTAAGCCTTTGACCTATCATGAGGATTCAGTCTGGGTGTGCGAGCAAGAAGGAAATGAGATGAGAAAGCTTCCATGCGCATTGAAGTGGAGCTGCAGTGATGATAATCATTGCATCATCGCGATATCGATCGAGACTGAGCATCAACAGAGACGGTGGCAAATACAAATGCCTTCTTAGCTTTCACATTCAGAGTATGCTTGAATCGTCCATTTCGCTTCATCGTATGTCGGAAAGACCTTTGACATTCGGTGTGGTCTCATATTTTGTTGTGAAAAATTTGATGGTCGTCGTTTCTAACGGTCCGTTCACACACCGTGCACGTACCCGTGCACAATGTTATCAATTACCGTGAAATCTGTTGACAATTATTTCGAGTCCCAATATGGAGCCAACCCAAACTCAAAATATGAAGCCTATTCTCACCCCCCCTGATGGTCACAGCTTCAAAACACAATTGAGAACATTTTCTTCTAATTACGTTTTATACATAATATGTAGGTACTGGTCATGAGGGAGGAGAGAACGCAAATTCGAGTGCGAACAAGCCTAAGGTAGGAGACGAGGTACCCGCACAGCCGGACGAGGTGCAGAAGTCAATCGACGATGTGTCTAAAACAACTGTTTTTCCACCCTTTTTTCAGGGGAAAACGAATACGGCAATGCATTCGTTTTCTTTGGTCTAATTCTTATGCATTTAGTGTTACAGGTGTTTGGGGTGAAGGATTTATCCTTCCACATCGATGATGATGAGCACAAGACACGCACTCCACACAGCGTGTTGGTCACCAACATGACGCACCATGGCTGGGTAGGTGAATCATTAAATAAAATTTGTATTGTACTTAAAATTGTTTAAAATGTTGTTTGTTTACTAGTCTAAGCCGTTACAGCCGTTCACAGAGCCTGTGTCATGTCTGGTGTTCAAAGGAGCAAAACAAGTTTCTGCAGGTACGTCTACGTTCGAGACTTATCATCACTAATAAATTGTTGCTGATAGGCTGGATCGTCATCTGGTACCAACGCAAGTTGAACCGACAGCTTGGAATCTACATGAAATGCACTGACTTTGAAGTCCTCGTCGCTACAGACGACAATGACGACTCTTTGGGAATATCCTTGAAGGACTATCATTTTTCAGCGGTGAGGGAAGATCTTCCATTGAAGCCCCTCCCTGCCGAATGGAAGCTTCTACCCAAGAAGGAGATTCTGTCTCATCTCATCGAGAAAGGTCAGTAAACCTAGTAGTAGTATTGGTAGTAGTAGTAGTAGTAGTAGTAGTAGTAGTAGTAGTAGTAGTAGTAGTAGTAGTAGTAGTAGTAGTAGTAGTAGTAGTAGTAGTACTACTACTACTACTACTATATTATATTATATTATATTATATTATATTATATTATATTATATTATATTATATTATATCATATTATATTATATTATATTACATTACATTATATTATATTATATTATATTATATTATATTATATTATATTATATTATATTATATTATATTATAGTA
>WBZZ01005227.1:30000-50000 GCA_019918135.1 Paulinella micropora
GAAAGAGAGAGCGAGAAAGAGAGATAGGGAGAGAGAGAGAAAGAGAGAGAGAGAGAGGGGGGTGGGGGGGGGCGGGGGCGGGGGTACGTAATGTGTACGTGTATATGTAACATTGTATGAGAGAGAAAGAAAGAACGAAGGGGGATCGAGAGAGGAGGAGGAAGAGGAGGAGGAGAAAGAGAGGGTACGTAATGTGTACGTGTATATGTATAAATGAGAGAGAAAGAAAGAAAGAAGGGGGATCGAGCGAGAGAGAGAGAGAGGAGGAGGAGGAGGAGGAGGAGGAGTTTTTTTTCCGTACCTTCTGCTGGAAACCGTTTGCGGTGTAGAAGGGTCGACATCATTTGGTTCTCGTGAGGAAGCAGCTAGGCCCTTGCCCTCTTCGGCTTGCGAGTTCAAGAAAGCACCAAAAAAATCCATGTGCTGATAGAAGGTGGCTGGTGTCAAAAGGGTTGGTGCAACGAATGGCACCAAAAACCCGTTGAAGTGCCCGGTACCAACAGTAGTATTAAAGTATAATACAGGTCACCTAACAACAGCAGACACTTCCTATGTTCCCAAGAATGCGAGAACTGATTACCCTTTAATAATCAAAAATCAATTATAACACTTCCAGTTATATCCTTTATTGTCTATATCAATAATCACTAATGCCTATACTGAATAATACGGGACCGAACTGTCTATTAATAATTGGAATTACTTAATACGATACATAAATGTATCACTGCTCCCTTTTAAGTCCATTATTCATAAGTAATAGAGGTCCTAATAAAACTTCAAGTTTTAAAGTCCTATTCGGCTTCATTCCGAAGAAGCGGGTATCGACCGTCTTGAGGCCATTGACGAACGTACTGTTCCGAATCGCATCCCTCTTTTCTTTGAAAGGACCCATACTCTTAGGCTTGGTGTTGATATCCGCTGAATTTTCCGCATCCCGGATGTGGAACACCTTCACATTCCCTTCGGATACCTCATGGTTGATGTGGGCCAGCTTGACCTCCAAATGCCTCTGACGCCCCGAGAAAATGTTGGTGTTTGCTCCTAAGACAGTGGCTGAGTTGTCGATATAAATGGTAGGTGGCTCCGCCGCCAATCCCTCCAGCAACTTGTTAGACTCATGCACCGGAATCTCCCGAAGAAAGTTATGATAGTTGAGAGGTATCTCGTCTCCGCCTCATTCGTCGAGGTCGACGGTACACGCTGCTTTTCCGAGTATGACGCAATGACTCCACCCGCCAGCGTGGCCAGGCCCCCCGACCTCGAACGATAGTCCCACTCGGAGGCATACGACGCGTCGCGAAACGCAATCACATTCCTATTCCTGTCCGACACATAGTGGAGACACTGCTCCTCGTGACCAAGTATGTAACGCAACAACCACTCGGCCGCATAGTAATCGAACTGGTCCCGCTTCGACTGAAACTCTGCCAACCGGGACAAGGGACCCACGATCTCCCATAAGACCGCCCGCACCCAACCCAAATCACCGCAGACCTTTGGCGGCTCATACTTGCTGAGCTCCGAATTACGTGACTCCCCTCGAGTCGTCACCCACGGCGTACCAACCGGCGTCCACTCCCTCCCATCAGCTCTTGGATACTTCTTGCGTAGGTTACGAATGTACTCGCGACATGTGACCATCGTATGGAAGCGCCCCTCCTCATCCTCCCACTGCGTCACTTCGCGCCCCAAGATGCCGCAAATGGTTTTGTTAACTGTAATCGTACCCTAACGCGCCTTCAAGCGCCCTCAGAACCAATCGGAGAACTCGCCCGACGTCGGCGCCAGCACGTAATCATCAACATGCGTTGTTGCCAGCGCCGTCAACTTCATCTTATCATCCACCATCGAAAAGACACACGGGTCATAGGGATTAGGCTTCATACCAATAGACTTATAGAATGGGTCGAAACAGTCGTACCAATACAATTTGCGGAGTCCCGCAGCCCATGGACCCCTGCCCACGCCTCGTACACATACCCCGGCGGATTGTACAAGCCCGGAAGTCGAACATAGACAGGCGAATCGCGTCGTGCCTTCAGGAACGCCGACGCATCGTCGCCATTCTCCAATCGTATACGCTGCAGCGTCGCAACCGCAAAGAAGCAACGCAACGCATGCTCATCAGGGGTGGGCATCGACGTTGGGCCGCAATTCACACCAGGCGACCGGATATAATGCATGCTAACATGCAAGCTAAGTCTAAAGGTTTTGAAAATTGATGGGAGTAGCATGAAAATGAAAGATTTTAATGTATTTTAACTATTTTAAACAAAAAAGTTTTTAAAAAAATTTGAATTTCTAGCCGTTACAACTGTTTTTCGACCGTTAGCTATATTTTGGCTAAATTGTGGTTTTGGCTTGCCTGAGCTTGGTTTTTCTTAGTTTTTATGTTGTTTTACATCAAAACCAACGTAATTATATTTAATTTATTAAATTCTAATGATATTACTTCAAATTCAAATTCAAATTCAAATGTGACTAGAAATTTTCAAGTTTGTTACTGGTGGCAGCCATTCACTTATAGTCGTTATACATACTCACCGACTACTTGAACTATGCAAGGAACTATATTAATAAGAGTTTGTTTAGCATATTTACAATGTTTTTGAAGCATAAAACCGGTGCGGAAGCTTAGACTTCAAGTTGAGTGACTGTGTTTTACACTAGTCACTGTGACACTCAGCATACTTGCCACTCACTTGTAATCGTTATACATACTCACTGCCTACTTGAAGTATGCATGAAATTATATTAACACAAGTTTGTTCAGCATATTTACAATGTTTTTGAAGCATAAAACCGGTGCGGAAGCTTAGATTTCAGAGTGAGTGACAGTGTTTTACACTAGTCACTGTGACACTCAGCATACTTGCCACTCACTCGTAATCGTTATACATACTCACTGCCTACTTGAATTATGCATGAAATTATATTAATACTAGTTTGTTTAGCATATTTATAATGTTTTTGAAGCATAAAACCGGTGCGGAAGCTTAGATTTCAGAGTGAGTGACAGTGTTTTACACTAGCCTCACTGTGACACTCAGCATACTTGCCACTCACTTGTAATAGTTATACATACTCACTGCCTACTTGAAGTATGTATGAAATAATATTAATACTAGCTTTTTCAGCACATTTATAATGTTTTTGAAGCGTAAAACCGGTGCGGAAGCTTAGAAATTACAGTCATGCACTCAGTCATAAGCGTTGGTCAGTGGTGGCAGGAGTTACGAATATTGATATTAATCATTTGACAGGCTAAAGGTCAGACATTGAATTATCAATAAAAAGAGAAAACATTTGAAATTCTTTTTATTATATTAAGAAATAATACTAGTAAAAGCAATAATGCTTAGCTTCATTTTCGTGCCAATGAAAAAATCAAGAGTGGTGGCATGTCCATGACGACGGTAGCGCTTAGCAGAAGGCGTTGATTTTTTGCTACATTCTGATTCTGAATCAGATGAAGCGTAACGATCACGATCGACCCGCTTGCTTCTTTTGTGCTTCTTTGCTTTCACAGGAGAAAGAGACACTGAGCGCGACCGTGACTTGCCTGAAACATGGCTGCTAGATGTAGCGCTGAGCATCATCCTCGCCCCTTTCGCGACAGCTACCAAAACAACCATGTGTTCGTCCCGTTTGGTTGATTGCTAGCTCATGACCTTTGTATTCGTCCCGTTGAGCGGTGGCTTCTCGAAGACTCGATTGCAGAGTGGTAACTTGAGTCTGCAACGCAGCAATTTTCAGTTTCGAGTCTTCCGTCTTTGCCTGCTCCTTTTCCAGCAATCCCTTCGTCTCTATCAGCTTCTCCTCGTGCTCGGTCACTTTCTCCTCTGCAGCGGCCAAGGCTTCCTCTGCGCGGGTGCCGGTCTCAACCGCCTCTTCATTCTGTGCCGCCAAGGCTTCATATTTCTAAACAAAACACAATGTGTAAGTTAAGTGCAAGCAAAACAGGAATGAAATACTTGCTTCAGCGAAGCATGCACAGTATCAAGTCGCTTCTTTGTCTGCAAAGCAAAAAAAAAAGGAAGAAAAAATATTGTATCTGAAGCAAAGAGTTACCCTTTCGGTGTTGTAGGTTTTTTCTTCCACTCTGCCACTTGGTCCTGCAAGGAGCTCACATGCTTCTCAAGATCCTGCCGAGCATCTGCTGCAGTTTGAAGAGCGTCACTGGCATTCTTCAGCTCTCTTTCTGCTCGCAGCTTCGCTGCACGCTCGTCGTCAAAATGCTGCAAGGTGTCTTTTACAATGCGCTGTGCCTCCTTGTCACCCGCCTCCAGCTTCGTGATTTTATCACGCAAAACTTGGTTTTCTGCTTTCAACTTGACAAGCTCTTGCATGGCATGGCTGTCAGCGGCTGCGGAAGAGCTCGAACTTGCTACAGGCACGGAGACTTGAGGGGAAGTAGGTGACTTTTGGGTCTCTGTGTGTTCCTCGGAACGCTTCATAACCTTAGCAACAACTGATACGCAAGCATCCTTACATTCAGAAGACTCCAAAGTCCAAGGACGCACAGCAGCTGGGTCCTGCTCCAACCGGGCTTGAAAGGCTGGCACGACGTTGTGTATCCACCCTGAAACAGACGCAATCACTCTGATGTTCCCATTTTCGGACCGGTACGAAAGTACGAAATGAATATAAGAACGCGCAACGCCATTCAAAATGGTTACTTTCTTTAGAATACGCAGAACCCTAGCCAGCCATAAAGTAGTATCAGGGTTCTTCAGCACTTCACGATTGCTGGAATTCCGAATGGCAGCAGTGATGAACCACACAAAAGTGCCTGGCACGATTTTGGAACCGTTCAAGTAGGCCTCCAGCAAAAAAAGCATTCTGTTTCCGTCGGCCTGCCCCTCAATGAGCTCGCAACCTTGCTCGTTTGCGAAGTTCCAACTGCGTTTAATAGTTCCACCCTCCACCTCGCGCCCAGGACGAAACCTTGCCACGTCTCCGGGGTGTGTCACGCCGAACTAACCACAAGAATAATGATAGAAAAGTGAGTCTGACTGGGAAACAAAGACAACCTTGACGACGGTTGGACCGGCAAGGTTGTAAGGACCAGCTTCCAAGGTAAAAAAACACAAACGTTCTTGAACAAGGTTGGCGACAATAGAAACAACTTTGGCTATACTTGCTTTGCGAGCATTATCATCCGCATCGCGATCGATGGTGATTCGCAAGTCGGCAGGCCAACCCACCCACTGCACGATGAATTCATCACGGACAAGACCAGGCTGAAGGACCTCGTTGGCGATGTTGGCTACAACTGCCACGTTGGCGCTCTGTATAGGCCGGGCGAAAATAGCGTTTGGAACGTTTGAAATCGACTCCATCGCAGGGTCTACCAACGCCGGACCTCAAGACAAGAAAACAAAAAGTGAATAAGTTTCAATGAAAACAGTTTGCAAGAGCGACCTGATGCCCAAGCATTGGCAGGTTGCACAGGAACACTGTCAGTGGTACTAGTAGTATCAGACATACTTGCCTTCTACCTCTCGAGTTCTTGTTGTGTTTGCCAATCCCAAGGTTTGGTTCAAAAAGCGTGGGTAAAAAACACAATGGTTCACTGTGTTGCAACCGAAGTTGCAACCGTTTTTGGGCGCAACCCAAAAACGGTTGCAACTTCGGTTGCAAGGACTAATGCCGAATTTCACTTGACCGTAAATTGCGTACCAAATTTTCGTTGAGTTTGGCGTCCGGACCATATTTTTTGCACCAACCCTTTTTTGTGACCCATCCGTTTGGGGACATAATGTCTCCCACATACAGTTTGTAGCTGTTTGTCCTTTTGCTTTGTTTTTCTTGAACATATTCTCTTGTTTTATATTGCTTTCGTGTTTGCCGAACGGCAGCAGTTCACTGGCTTTATTTATTTTTTTCCCCCTTGCTTCCTTCCTGTTAGACTGACATGTCGAAAAGGCGACTCCATACTGTGGAGGAACGCCGTGCCGACAAAAAAAGGTTCGAGGACAAGGTAAATTGTATTGTTTTGTTTTCATTCTTGCCACTTTTTGCTTCGGTTTGCAGTAATTTCTTTTGAATTTGTGTTGCATCTTTAGGCAAGGGCAGCTCTGGGCTTCGTGGAACCAACGGCAGCCGTTGCATCCATATTGCCGTCTTCTGTCCAGCCTTCTTCGGCCCCCTCTCCACACCCCAGGCCCAGTCTTCCCAAGCACCACCACGGCATGAGTCCAAATCACATTGTTTTGTTGTGCAGAGCAATCGGGGTGATGTGCAGGAGGGCATACATATATCTTTTGAGGAGGCAGAAAAAGATAGAGTTAGGTCTCCACATGATCCATCATCCACCATCTCTGTCATTGACACACTCATAGCATCGTTAGGTAGTGAGGCAGGCCAGCTTTTTGGGGAGGAGGGTAAGGAATCATGCATAAGTGAGCTTGCAAAGTGGGGTTTTGCTGTGGTATGCAGAATAGTAGAGGATATTCAAGGCTTACCTAACGTCACCCCTCACACAGTTCCACCTCATGTGCGCGCTTTGCTAGGAGAGGTGCAGCAGTTGTTTGAGTTAGGTAGCATTTCAGAGAAATGGCTTGGTTTGAAGGAGGGGGGGCGGGTTTTGAATTCATTCATAGGCATGTCTTTTCCAAACACACCTACCGACCATGATCCTATAGCGTTAGAATTAGGAATGGATGCATATGGGATAGAATATCATTTGTCGAAATATCATCCTTCTCATGATAAACACATTCGGTCTGGCACGAGTTACGTGGAGCGAGTCACGGTCTCCAAGGTGTACGACGAGTACGCCTCTTTTGCAGTCTACTACAAACAAATCTTACCTGTACTTCCTCCTTTCCCTTCTTCTTCTTCTTCTTCTTCTTCCCCCCCCCCCCTTGTTCTCTTGCTCTCTCTTTCTCTTCTCAACATACATACATAATTGTTATTATTGTTATTATTATTATTATTATTATTATTATTATTATTATTATTATTATTATTATTATTATTATTAGGCGCATGTGCAGATTTGCATCAGCCATTGACAGAGAAGCACTATTATTATTATTATTATTATTGTTTTCTTGCAGGCTATTGCTCACGCCATCAGGAGTGGGGAGGGCTACGATCATCAGCAGAAGCGCAAGCTGAAGAGATCGCAGGCGCAGTTGGAGATTGCCTTCGAGGCAGGGGATGCGGATGTCTACAAGTGCAACAACTGCAATCCCCCTACCTACCACGTCAGGAAGGCCAGCTATCAACATGTGTGCAATCGCGGTGCAAGCGTCAAGCTCTCCAGATCCAGCTCCCGTCCCCCTGTCAGTTTTCACGTGAGTCCCAACATCGAGCAACAACCCAAGCGGCTGCAGAAAAATTTAGCGATTTTGGAGCAGGAAGAGCAAACGAAGGCAGCGTTGTTCGAGTTTCAACTGCGATGGGGGTCTTTGGTGCAGAGGTTAGCGGCTGAGTCCTTGTCATGCAATCTTCACTGCTGCCCCCCCCCCCCCCCGGGTCAAGAGAAAGCCTTGTACGTGGCTGACTGACCCAACAATTTTTAGCTACAATTTCATGCCATGTTTAATTTTTTTTTCCTTAACTTGTTAACAAACATGGCATGACGTTGCAGCTTCAACTCTTCGTTCGGACTCTAGTTTATTTTTTACATTTGATAATAATAGGGTACCGGCCTGCCGCAACCCAAGTCAGCTGCGGGCCAGAATGACTATCGCCGATCTCCGTGCTTTTTGGGCGCGCCAAATTGGACAATTCTTACTCCGCCCTCATTCCAAGGTTGCACAATTGATTCACCCACCCCTTCGTCCCGAGTGGACTCGTTTACATAATCAACATTGGATAGTAGACAGGGCAACCAAGGTTTGGGCACACTGCTTTCAATGCAGAGACTATAAAAACCAAACTGCTAGATTAGCGGAACTTCAACAACTCGATGGAGTGAGAGAGCTGAGTGCTGAAGAGAGGAAAGAAAAAGAAAAAGTCGAAAAGATAATTCAAAATTTCATCATTTTAAGGCAAAAGAAAACGCGAAATTTTTTGACGATGACTTAGAGATAGTTAAAAATGACACTCAAACGGTTGTCATGGTTGCTGATTTTTCACGCATGAGTGTGGGGGGTGGGAAAACAGAAGATATTATAAACGATCACATAGCTGTTCTTTTGTCTGGTGACGGACTTGGTGGTATAAAAAAAGAATACGTTGACACACTACCTCATAAAGATGAAGAAGGAAAGAACGACTAATTCTTTTACCGGCAATGGTTGCATGATATTATGGAACGTGTAATTAAGCCACGTGGATATACTAAAGTAATAAAATGGTCCGATGGTGGCCGGAAACATTACAAACAAAGATATTCGCTGGCAGAGGCTAGTCTTGTTAGGACTAAGCATCCTTGGCTGGAATACTTTGCTTGGAATTTCTGGGCATCTAATCACGGAAAAAGCCTTTGCGATTCCCATGCGGGAAAAATCGCTCAAATGGTTGCATATTCTGCATTTCATGACGACTGGATTTGGGAAACTGCCAAAGACTTGGGGAGATTGATTGAATCAAAACTCAGCAACTCCAAGGCATTGTATTTCCAAACTCCAATTTGTCAAGATGAGAAATACCGTCATAAAGTGAAAGGTATTCATGATCTGAAGAAATATCACCACTTTGAAACCACAACTACCCCAGGTCTTGTGAAAATCAAAACCTTTCGAGATCAACCATCATTTGATTTCCGATTCCAGGTTGATCGAAAACTTCTTACCCCACAACAGCTACTGCTTCATACCAGAGGAAGTAGATCGTTTGACTGGTGGCCTCCAGAGCTAGGCCTACCTCCAGAAGCTCCTAGAGCATTTCCTCAACAAGCGCCAGCGCGCCGAGGCAGGCCTCGACAAGAACGTAGACGAGTGTACAGATAAAGTAATAAACTGATTTTAACTTAAAACATTTCAAGTCTAATTTGAATTTGAATTTTATTAACATTATTTGAATATATAGTTTTATTAATATATTTCATGTATACTTCAAGTAGGCAGTGAGTATGTATAACGATTACGAGTGAGTGGCAAGTATGCTGAGTGTCACAGTGACTAGTGTAAAACACTGTCACTCACTCTGAAATCTAAGCTTCCGCACCGGTTTTATGCTTCAAAAACATTGTAAATATGCTGAACAAACTTGTGTTAATATAATTTCATGCATACTTCAAGTAGGCAGTGAGTATGTATAACGATTACAAGTGAGTGGCAAGTATGCTGAGTGTCACAGTGACTAGTGTAAAACACAGTCACTCAACTTGAAGTCTAAGCTTCCGCACCGGTTTTATGCTTCAAAAACATTGTAAATATGCTAAACAAACTCTTATTAATATAGTTCCTTGCATAGTTCAAGTAGTCGGTGAGTATGTATAACGACTATAAGTGAATGGCTGCCACCAGTAACAAACTTGAAAATTTCTAGTCACATTTGAATTTGAATTTGAATTTGAAGTAATATCATTAGAATTTAATAAATTAAATATAATTACGTTGGTTTTGATGTAAAACAACATAAAAACTAAGAAAAACCAAGCTCAGGCAAGCCAAAACCACAATTTAGCCAAAATATAGCTAACGGTCGAAAAACAGTTGTAACGGCTAGAAATTCAAATTTTTTTAAAAACTTTTTTGTTTAAAATAGTTAAAATACATTAAAATCTTTCATTTTCATGCTACTCCCATCAATTTTCAAAACCTTTAGACTTAGCTTGCATGTTAGCATGCATTATATCCGGTCGCCTCTGCTGACACCCCTTCGCAGCCACCCTAGACTTCTGCTCAATGCATTCTCCTTCCTCATACTTATCGAAGTCGGCGAACCGCACTCCAACAACCTTCGTCCCTTTCGGGACCGCATCCTTGCGCACCAATCGCAACGCATCCAACTCAAAGTGCTTCTGTATATCCTTCAATCGAGACTCTACAAATCTCTCAGATTGATTAGCCTCCTTGACTGGAACAGGAACCGTAATGACGAGCAGGATGCGTCGTCGCTCAACCGTGTCCATCCCGAACACACATGCATCCCCCGCCTTCACCAAGGAACGAAAATCCCCCAACGAGGGCACCATCATCATATAGCAGCAGCAAGCATCCCCAGGCTCAGTAGGACGGCGAGAACGCTTGCCCTCCACGATATTGGACTCGCTAACCGCAGCCCCATCCCACTGCACAGGCACTCCCCTTGAATCCCGACATTCCCTGTCCAAGCACGACGCACCCAGAGGAACTGGGACCACAGGCCCACTCACTGCACCATCCGACTGCACAGCCTGTTGCAAAGCCACCACTTGAGCACTCGGAGCAAAGGCAACACGACTTGGTTGTGCACCCACAGACACAGGCCCACTCACTGCACCATCCGACTGCACAGCCTGTTGCAAAGCCGCCACTTGAGCACTCGGAGCAAAAGCAACACGACTTGGTTGTGCACCCACAGACCCAACACCATCAGCCAAGGGACCGAGCGACGACACCTCTATCGTTGGACCAACTGCCCACATGGCCATCTGCACCAGAATCACCGATCCCATCTTGAACGTACAGATCCCCAAGCTGAACCTCCTCAGAAGCAGAAGCATACTCCCCATCGCCAGCTCGCTCCACAACACGAGGCAAATTCCAGGCACCCTCCCCAAAAAAGGTACGCCACTCAGGAACCGCTCCGGCCCCCTCCAAATCCGACGTGATAAATGAGGTGACCAGGTCCGTTCTCTGTGAACCTTTTTGGTAAATTGTTGGCCAACCTGCAAGGTGATCCGCAAAGTCCGCATGTTTATCTTTCACCACCTTCTTCTTGATCGTCGACCAGAGCAGGTAAGAGGACGTATCCACGGCCGGGCCCAAATACATGCACAACTCCGCAGTCAGAGGTGTGTCTTTTCGCGTGCCCACATGCCTGTAAGCCAAGCAGCCAAAAACGTGCCATGCTGGAATGTGAGGTAGCTCCCGACGGTAGAACTCCTCGTAGCTGGAGACATCCTCCTTATGAGGAAACGCGTTCAAAATGTACGTCGCATAAAGCAAAGCGTAGCCGAAGAACTGGTATGGGGCACATCTTGCCACCATAAGTGCCCTTGCCACACGAAACACCTGCTTCAGCCAGGTCTCAGCCACTGCGTTCTTATTAGAGTCGTAGCGTCCTCGTAGAGGTATAATCCCCTTTTCCCGTAGCAGGTCCGCACACACTGTAGAAATCCACTAGCCGGTATCTCCTTCATATAACCCAACTCCTCTAAGATCAACAACTCATACTTACGCTGATGCAAAGCAATCCCCTTTTCAGTCTGGATGATCTGGATGTTTTTGAATTCAGTGGCCTTGCCTAGGTCGTTGCACCGAAAGCCTCTCTTTTCGAACTGTTTTACCATCCTGACGCGTCTTTCTTGGGATGCAGCGTGACAGCGATCATCAACATGAAAGGACACCAGTTGGGTAGTTTGTGGACTACTCCCATGTTTTACGAAAGAGGCTCTGTCTAACGTGAGAGGCTTGAACTCGTGTTCAGTTATGAGCTGGTAAGATGAGCGTGAGTCCCACACAACGCAATGACCGCCTTAAGATTAGCCACCTCCACTGCAGCCTCCTTCGTTCGCTGAAGGAAAGGAAACTTACACTGGGATTTGTCGTCGACAAACAGCTGGAAGTACTGGTATCCCCCATAGATCGGTGGGAACTTGCCCGAGCAATCCCCACTTAGCCCTTCCCCAGTCTTGCCCATAGTTGTAAGCTTATTGCCCCTGTAGGTAGGTTTGAACGTCGTTTGACACCACACAACGCCCTCCATCCCCAGAGCCCGAGCACTTCGCCGGATCAACCACTTCCCATTTGCCTTTCATATCTTGATCAATCGTCGCATAGCTCGTTGCTTCCTGTGCCCAAAGACCTCATGAATGAAGGCCCCCGACACCTTACATGGCTTGTTCTTCATCGTAGGCCTTGTCGACCACAACGCCGAACCCTGAGTCCGCGTAGAAAGCTGGCCCACGTCCCCCCGCCGTCCCCCGGGCGTGAAGACATATCGAAGCGTCGACTTCGACAAGGTACCCACCAGCAGCTTGTCCTCATCAGCGATGCACGTACACTGCTTTGCAGACACGAAGAACCCCTCCCCCTGGCAGTGCGTGGAGTAGTTACGCAGCTGTAGCTGACCCGTCGACGCAACCCCCACCTCCACCGACGGAGTGTCATATGCCGGGTCCAACCGCAAAAACGAATCCCCACCCAAACCATTGACGCCGTGCAACAGCGCCACACCGTTGGCCGAAAGGGTTTGAACCCCTCCCCCCCAAGCCCATCACAGATACCTCAGGCCCCGCCCGAACCCCCATCGCCAAGCCCAGTTCGCTCGGAATATGGTGATTTGTCGCAGCACAATCCATGCACCACTCCGGGACGTGACCCACACCCCAAGGATTAGGCGTCGCATAAGGTCCCACCCCAGCACCACCATCCATCATTAACAAATTTCCCCTGCCGCCAGGCCCCCCATCGCGCCTCGCAGACGTAGGCCCCCCGGTGGGTCTCCCACAGGCCCCCCAGACGAAGCCCCGGTCTCCCCATCCTCATCATCGTCCGTATCCATTGCTCTGCACAGATCGACCATCAATCGCACAGAGTCCCCAGACGCCCCCATGACTTGAACCATGCAATCCATCTCAGGCCCGTCTGGCAATCGGTAGGCAACACTGCCCCCCACACGAATAGGTTCAAGCTTGTGATCCCCCACCAACCGACCTATTCCCTCCTTTCATGCCATAGCTAGGCCCACTCATAACTGAGGATGAGCCAGCCCCGCTCATAACTGAGGACGGGTTTTCAGCAGTAGAGATCGAGGAAGAGGCCGCCGGTGAAGGTCTCACTACACTTGCACCCTCGTCATTTCCCATTGATGACAACTGTGTTCGCAGGGGCACCAGGGTCGGCAAGGTCTCGGCAGGGTATGCCCTCGTGGTCCATTGTGAACTCTCACCGGAAGCGGAGGTACAAAACTCGGAAGACATCCAGCCGGTGCTCCGCAAACCATCAAGCGATGATATTGCAGCATAGCCCTCCGATAATCTTGCACATCCAGAAAATCCATCGACCACGGCCCCGGCAATCCCCAAACCCTTGCCCCCGGTCTCGGCGCCCGCAGAACGTTGACGAGCTTCTGCCTGTTAAGGAAAGCCAACAGGTCATCCAAGAGCTGGCATGGCGGCTCCACCTTGCCATCATGACCAATGCCATACTCCCCCAGGTGGTTCTCCATCTCCATCCACGGAAACACTGTGTCGCGCAGGATCAACGGCTGCCACAACGGATCGTCAGCAACCGCCGCATCAGGGTCCCCTTCCCCATGCTCCACGTCAACACTAGACAACCTCGCCTCAGACGTGTCCAGAGGCGCCAGCACCACCGTAGAAGCAGTCGAATCCGTCCGCCTCGGTCCCTCGCCAGCACCCTCCAAGCCGCCCCGGTCGTCTCCACCACCAGCCTCATCATTGTCATCACCATCGCTGCCTTCAGGTCCACGATCTCCATCTTCTCCACTGTCATCGGTGTCGGCCGGACCCGCCCCCGATACTGGCAAAGGAGGTACTTCCCCTCGTCGAAAACGAATCAAGTTCAGCCACAATGCATCCGCCCCAACATGAGCGTTCATGTCCAATCCCAACCCCCTATCCGGAAACTGGACAAAAACGTCCAAAATGTCCAGATGTGAGTCGACATAAGTACAGAAGGCCCGATGCTGGCCCTTCCCCAAATCCGAGCACGCCAAGGAACAGTAGAGGATGACCCCACATCGCCCACACGGAAAGACATTCTCGCACACCTTTCGACAGGTGTCGCAATAATCCCAGGTCGACCCCCCGTGCGTAGCGCCGTAGTACAGGGCCCACAGCGACCAAACTCGCTGTACCATTGCTCCTCAAGAAAATCGAAAAGGAGGTAGCGACTCCAGTAGAAGGCCTCATAAACGCTGCAGTGGTTCAATGCCACATGCACGTCCGCCCCGCAATGACGATCCTCGAGGCCCCCCGATCCCGTCGCTCAGCCGATGCCGGTACCCAATGCGTCTCCGGAGGCTCCCTGTTCATTATCCCCACATAATAACGAATCGTGTCATCGTTGTACAGGTAATACGCATCTCCCGGCCGATCACCACAAACCATGGTGGTAATACGCCGGTTGACCGACACCCAATGCTCCCCGTTCCACACGTTATAATTCCGACTCCGGGCCTCCTCTTCCTCGTTATCATCCCCACGAAACGCCTGTAACGCTCTCAACTTCTCTTCCCCTGTCATGACAGGCCTCGCGATCCGTGGTACCACCGGTTCAGGTCGCTCGCCCGATGACGCCCCTCCCGAGCTCAACTGCGAAGACGAAGACGAAGACGCCGCACCCACCACACCCCGAGACGCAACCGCCCCAAGCAGTGGAGCTCCCCCACGAGGAGGTATCGCCGTAACAGTCCACCCGTCCGCGACAAGCTTCTCCAAGACACTCTTCCCTTCATCCCACGCAACCTTCTTCTCTTCCTCAGGCTGCCCAGACACGTCGATAGCCCTTCTCAAGACATCACGCCCTGTCTCCTGCCCCCAGCTTCAGCCAAGTACTGCCGAGCCTGAGCCCTCAGCGCCACATCTCCACGGTAAACATTCGCATGCCTTGTGCAGACGTATCGATGAGCCGCCTCCAGGAAGATGGGACATCGCTCTCACCTGGCAACGAGCCCCCGTACGCGAAAGAAGCACAGCACACCGCTGATAACGCGCCCCAACGACCCCCGGGTCCGCAATAAACCGCATCTCCGGTTGGGCCAAGATATGCCTCGCCCTCTCCTCGGTCATATCCGCCGGTCGCGACGAAGACGAAAGCATTAACAGCTGACCCTTGCTGAAAGGGTTAAAAGAGGTAATAACGGGCTCACCGTCCCCCCAATCATGAACGAAAGGGTCCCCGTCTGGCCCCCTTGTTCTTATTCCACTTTTTCTTGCCCCCTTTAGCCCCCGGAAATGGCGTGACGCCCTCCTTCTGGACCTTCTTCAGCAAGCCAGCAAACCTCTCCTTGAGCTCCGGGCAGTCCCTCCCCAGGTGAGCCTTGTGCGAAGCCTGATCCTTGTAATTACACTGGCTCCTACACTCGAAGAACTTATGAGGTCCCTTCCTGCACGCGAAGCAACTGCTCTTCTCACCTTAGCGCCTGTTTTGCCCCCCATAGGGCCACCAGCACCAGCCGCCTTCCGAACCGCCGCAGTAATCTTGTCCTTCTGCTCCTTCGTGAACACCTCTTTGTAACTGACCAACAGCTGTTGCCGCTGATCCTCACCAGGTCCAGTTCGATTGGAGCTTCCGGACGTTTCCAAGTGACGGTTCTCCTCAGCAAACGCCTGCTTAAAAGCCGTCATCGTAAGCTTAGATTTGGCAGCCAACTTCTTCATATCCCTTATGAAGGGCTGCCACTGAGGGAACGCCTTCAGAGCCTTGAGCAGAATGACAATCTGCGTCAGGTCGTCCGGTCCAGCGTGCCCCCCGTTCTTGATCCGTTCGATAGCGAGGAGGAACTGAGTCAACTGCCCCGGCATATCGTCCCCCTTCTTGAATGCAAACTGCACCACACTAGCGTGATCAGCCAACAGATCATGAACGTCACTCCCATAACGATCATTGAGCGCCTGCACCAGACGAGCTGGATCCATAGGGCGAGCCTCAGCATAGGGTCGTGCCAACGTCTTGGCAACCCCAGACAGACAGAGATACAAGAAGGAGAACACCTCCTGCCTTGCCCTCAGCAGACTTTGCTTTTCCAGCGTAGATAGATCGCCCCCAGTCTTGCTGTCCCCGTCTTCGTCATCCGCTGGTTCTTGCTTCGGTGACTTTCCACTCTGCTTCTTGGAAGCAGCCCGCTTAGCAGCGGTCGCAGCAGCCTCCATCGCAAAGGTTTTCTTCTTGTCCACGTAGAATTCAACACACTGGTCCTAGGGCAGCAGCAACTGCTCCCTGTTCTTTCCGGCCAAATAAATACGGATCTCGTGAAGAGCATCCCGCTACTTTGTCGCGCCGTCTTTACCAGAGAACCGGTGCTCCTGCTGCACCTGTAGCGTCGTCATAGACCCCCCGAAAGCAGATTGGTCCTTCTGACCACTCTCAAACGCAAAAAAGCTCATAACCCAGTAGTATGAAAGTATAATACCGGTCACCTAACAACAGCAGACACTTCCTATGTTCCCAAGAATGCGAGAACTGATTACCCTTTAATAATCAAAAATCAAATATAACACTTCCAGTTATATCCTTTATTGTCTATATCAATAATTTCTAATGCCTATACTGAATAATACCGGACCGAACTGTCTATTAATAATTGGAATTACTTAATACGATACATAAATGTATCACTGGCTGCGTGTGTTATGCGTCTAGTATGGACGGGGGCGTCGGTGAGGGGCTGTACGCTCCATAAACATACCGAAGCAGGTATTAAAAAGATGATTTTTTTGGTGCCACGACAGTCGCTATTTGGAAGTCATTTGGGTCCTGTGTGAGGATAAGGAGCATCTGCAGCAGCTAATAATGAAAGCAAACCTCAAAAATATAGGAATAGGCAGAAAAATAACATTTCCGAGGATTTTGGGGGAAATTTTTTTTTACGTGGACTTTGAGTTTTTCACTTTTGCTCCAACATGGTTTTTTTCCGAAAAAATTAAAGTCAAATGTCGGAATCACTTTTTTTAATAATATTTATTAATAATAATGAATTGAAACATCATTACAGCTCCACGACTCACCGGGAACAAGCCGGAACAGGAAGGTGCCACTATTTTAGCATCTCATCGTCTCATTGTGTTTATAATCTGCGAACTTCTCATATGTGAGACAGATCGTTCACCTGTCCTTGCATTTCTGTGTCGTCTCTCTGTTCTCCTACACTCTATGCAGTCAACCAACACAGTATGTGTCTGGTTTTGCTTGTGTTAGGGTCACCCCCTATCACCCAGCAAGATCATGCTCTACAAATGTACCCACACTGCCTGGCCTACCCCTGATAACGTGGAATGTTCGCCAACACGCGCCACGACGATCCTCTGTCGCGCCTTCGGGAGCACAAGAGGAAATGCTTGGACCCTTTTACCATCCTGGGCGTCTACCAAGGTCTTCTGCCTTCGGAGAAAAAGTTCCTTGAAAGAAGTAGAGAAAGGAAAGTCTACTCTTACTACGGACCTCTCTTGGACGCAATCGACACAGTTTCGAGAGGACTTATTCACCAATTACTTTGGTGAATACAGGAACATTTTACTCAAAGCAGTAAGAATAAGCAAACGAATTTGCTTCACCTACCATTGGTACCGACACCATCCCTCAAGCTGATGTGTAGCCCCAAAGTGACAGCCCACGACACGACATCTACCAGGAGTATCTGGGACCTACAGGCTCTGCAGCTCATGGTTTTAGCGGTGACGACCAGAAGTTCCGAACGATCAAGAGGGGGTTGCGCTCAACTTTCCTTACGACGAATCTTGCGCAAGCACTTGTCAAGGTTCTAGCTTCTTTCAAACAGAACAAGAACTCTTTTGTTTTGCTAGTCATTAATACTAATTACGACTGGGACAAGTTTTTCAAACCTTGCATCAACCGGAACATCACATTCTACAATCGCCCTCTGCAATGGAGGTTTACTGCAAGCTCACAACTTGGAGGGCTGCCCACTGGTGAGTACAAGACATGGAGCGATGCGCAAGAACATTACAACGGAGCTGGTGATTTGCCTATCAAAGATGGCGCTGCTCCGATTCAATTTTTTGTCAAGATGCCAGGTAACAATCACATTGCGTAACATGTTTATAATTGTTTATTTCACCATCTTAGGTAGCGATGTGCCTGATAAGCTTCCACCGGTTGATTTTGCAACACCTGCATTGAAGAAAGACGTTCGAAAGTTAGCTAAACAGTTTTGTAGCCAGCAGGAGCGAGACTAAATCGAGGAGATGATTGAAAATCCTGGTTCGCTGGCTAGCTTTGAGTATGACGGCGAGGAGAGACAAGACGAACTTCCTGGACGCCCTGCACACACATCCTGCGTTGATCGTTCCGGAAAGGTTTGGAAAGTCGATGTCAGAATTTTGGATGAATTGCCAAAAAAGCCATGGGAGATTCCAGCTAACCGCGCAGCCAAGATCCGCAGCATGACGCATATCACTGAGGAGGAGCGATTAAGACTCCCACGCATATTCTTGGACAATGAAAGATCAGTACCACATCCTCCCTGGGTCGGCGCCAGGGAGCTGTCAGTCCGAGAACAGTTGCAGCAGGACCTTGTGTTTGCCCGTTCTACTCAGCCATGGGGGCAGGTAGCAACGATCCTTATCAATGTTGAAAGCGAGGACGAGCTCAAGGAGATGAAGATAAATAAAAAGGCTTACGTCGCATGGATGAGAGACCACAAGATAGCACATACTTATCTCGACGCAAAGGATAATAAAGGAAACAGCTACTCAAGCCCGCCGTCATCAAGGCAGTCTGGGAGCATTTCCAGATTTGCAGTTGCAATTTGGAAGATAGCGGTCATACCCACCCATCCACATACCGAATATATCTACCTACCTACATACTTACATACAATGAATACATACAATATTAAAGGCGCAGCTGGCGATGCAGCCAATCGTGGTCGCGGCGAAAGGAAAGGTCGGCCGCGGGGTCGCAAAGGATCGGCTGCACAAGGTCGCGGCAGAGGTACGTGACTATACTCACCAACCTGCCTACCTACCTGGCCTACCTACCTACATACATACATACAGGCGCTGCAGCCAATCGTAGGCGCGGCGGTCGCAGAGGCTCGGCTTCACAAAATCGTGGCAGAAGTAAGTAATACTTACCAACCTACCTACCTACCTACCTACAAATATTACACATATACAGGCGCTGCAGCCAATTGTAGACGCGGCGGGCCGCGGGGTCGCGCGCGCGGGGGTCGATGTCGTGGAGCTGTTCAAGCACGTCACAAGTCAGATTCAGAAGATGATGAAGAAGAAGAAGAAGGAAGAAGAAGAAGAAGAAGAAGAAGAAGAAGAAGAAGAAGAAGAAGAAGAAGAGGAGGAGGACGAGGAAGAGGAGGAGGAGGAAGAGCAAGAAAGGGAGGAGGAGGAGGAGGAGGAGGAGGAGGAAGAAGAAGAAGAAGAAGAACAAGAAGAAGAAGAAGAATAATAATAAGAAGAAGAAGAACAGATACATGCAAAGCGATCCAGAGAGGCCACAGTGAGACGAAAGGCAAAAAGCAATGTCGCAGGGAAGAATCTGACTCAAGCTCAGACGAGTCTGTAGACTCACAAGAAGTGCGCAGACGCGTCCAGCAGAACTACGGAAAGCAGCTAAGACAACTAGAAGAATTATCGCGCCGCGCGGAACGGCTTTGAAACTTCAAGTTCGCATACCGCACAACCCCCCCCCCCCGGGCCCCGGTTCGGTGCGGTATGGGTGTGTGTTTGATCATATTTCTAAGTTTTAATTTCAGCTTATACAAACATATTTATTGCTTTTCTGGTTTGTTTGTCGATGCAGCTGATTTAATCTTTGTTGTGATCATAATAAGCTCACAACCTCCCCGCCCCCCGCCCCCCCCCCCCCGGGCGGGCCCCGGTTCGATGCGGTATGGGTGTGTTTGATCATATTTCTAAGTTTAATTTCAGCTTATACTCATATATTCATTGTTTTTCTTGTTTGCTTCTCGATGCAGCTGATTTAATCTTTGTTTTCATGTTACTAATAATAACCGCACCACCACCTCCCCCCCCCCGGGCCCTGTTCGGTACGTATACGGTGTGGGTGTGTTGATCATAATAATTCTAAGTTTTTTATGCAGCTAAAAGTAATAATATTAATTGTTTTGCTTCTTTTTCCGTCGAACACAGCTGATTTCATCCTTTAAACACTCAATTTTGAACCGGCGGCTTGGACTTAGGGTGAATTTAGTATGTTTCTGACAGTGTA